>JAGDQP010001082.1:68134-133093 GCA_022664845.1 Lepisma saccharinum
TTCTAGAAACCTGTAGGTATTATACACTGTTACATTTCGTAAACTAAATCAAGGGTTAGATAAGGATATTACAATAAGGATAAGAAACCCCTACACAGTCAAATTTCAAGAAAAGCCGGAGCGTGTTGTAACGTGTTCCTGAGCATAACAATGAGAAAAATAAAAATAAACTAACATGTTTTAGCACATTTTCGAGCAGTCAAATGCGAGACACAAAAAATCAATTTTACGCATGCGCAGTTTGTTCCCCAGCATTGAAACGCGATAGAGTTAAATACTTTCTAACGAACATTGAAAGATGCAAGAGGGCAAAAGTCGTCGTGCAAGGCAGGAGAAACGTCCAATCTGCGTTGATGGTGAATGTGCCATCATTCTCCATCAAAATTAAATGATTATCGCCTTACAAATAAATTTATATCGTTATACCATTAACCTATCATATCGTATTGTAGGCTTCCTCAACGATGCTCGCGGTGCAGTGATTGATGCCGGGGTGGTATTATCAGTTGCGGTGCGACGGCGTTAAATATAAAAAATCTTAGATTTATTCAATAATTAATCAAATCGCAAACAAACAAAGATCCAAACTTACTTCAACACAATAACCTACAATCTACAATGACCTTCAGTCAGCTGGGAAAGAGGATAGTACCAAAACATTTAATATATTCCCCTCCTGCTAGTTCGATCTCAACATAAATTTCAGGTTACCTTCTAAATATCCCAAATAACGTACCCTAAAACTCTCAGCTCCGTGCTTCATAATAAAATCGGGAAAATGGGAGAAACGGCAATGTTTACACAGATTCTACTAAGCGGGTCAAAAATACAGAATACAGTATAATCTATATTATCTTATAGACCAGGCGTGTCGAAACTTGATTAGGTAGTGATCTAGTTTTCATTGTCACAACAGCCAGTGATCTACGCACCTTAGGGAAAATATGATTTTTTTAGATTTTGCAATATTTGTAGAAATTAGTGACTTACCTTTTACTTAAAGAAACGTCTGAACCTGCATTTCAGCCGTCAGTCTTTGGAAGGCAATCGGATATTCAGTGAGACCCACTTTTAGAGAAACTTTCAGATGTTAATTTGTCATTTTGGAACGTTGTTCGTCAATTTTAGGTAAGAGAAGGCTGATTCACACTATGTTGAACCGAAACATGTGTGCACAATTTTCGCTGCATTTTCTCAAGTTCGGGAATTTTTCTCTTGCCCAACTGAACTTCCAAAACGATTCTTCTTCGGTATGACTTTTGAGAAATATGTCATTTTTAAGTGTAGATATCTCGTCCTCATGGTATGGTAGACTCATTGCGTAGTTTTCACTGATAACTGCAGTCTCTTTGATGTTCAATTCTGATTTGAATTGGAATGACAAATATTCAAAAACTGTTCTAATTTTGTCTAAGTCCTTGAATCTGTTTTCGAACTCTTGGATAGCCGAACCAATTTTATTCACATTGTTAGTTGTTAGAGCAACAAAGCCTGGATATTTTCCAAATGATCCTGCATGTTAGCCTGTTAGTTATGCAACATATACTACACCAATATTTTAGAAATTTCACTTATATTCGTATTTATAGAGGACACTTGCTTCTTTCAAGATATAAACCTTAAATAACGACGTTAACAACTGATATCGACCACGGGCAATATTTCACGGACATAGTACCTAACACATCCGTCGAGTTTTGTCTTTTGAGCATGTATACAAGAAAAACGAGACAGAGAAACTATGTTTTATCCTCAAATTACACAATTCTTCACACAGATAATTTCACTTATCTTAATGAAGCTCCCACCAGATACGTTCCTTTTCTTCTTCAAAATTCATGATAAAGTTTGGTAGTTTGTTACTTTCTAGCATATACCGGTTTTTGTTTTCTAACAGCGTGTCAAAAACATATTAATCAAAGATTTCAACAACTCCGTCTCTACGTTTTTCTTCTCAATCATATGCACGAAATAGGAACGAGTTGTTTCCTCCGTCGAACGCGGAAACACTTCACGTATTGAATATGGACAATCTAAACTTATCAAAAAGTTTCGGAAACATCTGTTCATGATTTCAAACTTTCCCCCATTTTCCATAAACCTTTCCTCGTCGAACACTTCTTCCGCCATAACACAGTTAGTGACTGACAACTAACTATAATGTACATTTTAACATAAGGTTTTCTTTCTTTCTTTTTTATTTGCAATACAATGCCTAACGTAAGGATATAGCATGCAAATGAACTTATCTAAACTCCTTCCAAAACAACTTGTCCTACTTCTCCCTACAAAGTAAACATAACATCAACTTCTTTATTATCTTTAGCATCATTTTACCAGCTTCTAGCACATCTTTCTTTGTTAGTATGAGAATCTTCATGTCAAACCGTTCTCCGTCTATGGAGAGATTACTTATCTCAACTTGTAGACAATTTGTCTGTAACCATTTAGCTTCGACCGCCTACATTTTACGTACAGTGATCACCATTCTGACGTCACTCATTCATAAAAATCGTGTTCTCTCCCTCTTTATCTCCTTGAGGAATTGTAAAAATATTAAACTCCGCCCACTAGGAGCAACCTTCGTGTGAAGTGGCAACTTCCAGATCTTCACAAGCGTCTGTTTCCTCTCTCCTCCTTCCATGAGACATTCCACCGTTCCCCGTAGTGCTAACGCCGATTGTAGTCAACTAATCTTTAATATTCCTTTGTATATTACTAACACACTCCCTGCCTTCACCCCGCGAGGAAAGACGATAACAAATGTTTCGCGATTAGTTTGACACGATTTAACATCACAGTATGACAACACAGTTTCTTTGGCTTAGTAAACCGACTTTATAAATGCACCACTTTGTATAGCGAAAGATGAACAGCTGTCTTACAACAATCCTTTTTTTCTGTTTCAGAAACGTCATGAATCAACTAACTCCCATTCTTCTTGCACTTTCCCTACAGCTCATTTTAATCATATTTGCCATCATTTGCCTCCTTTGTTTTCATTGCCGCACCCATAACATGTCCAACGACACACACATACATACAACACATACTTCTCCTAACCACTACAAATAACAGCAACTACACAAACAGACACAGAGTTAAATACAATTTCTACACCTAATATAGAGGATAATACACTAAACCCACCACCGATACCATCCGCCCGCAAAATTGACAAATCTACTTCATTATTAACTTCTGTCTTGTAAATTATAATAAGCGACAAAATAAAATATATTATAAATTTAATGACTATAATATTGACACATTTTTCAGTTCCTATTTACAGGTCATTTCAACATACTACCGTCAGGATTTCTGCGTTAAAAATTGCAAAGCTCCAGAATGACTACCAGTTTCGCAGTTACCAATAACATTATAACATCTTTCTTACACATTTATTTTTGGCTAACAGTTGTACAAATAACTCTTTGTCAACATATTCCCGCTCCAAATATACATCCCGACACACCTTCTACAGTATTTGACACATCTGAGCATGATAATATAGTGATACCACAAGCAGGTTTGTTACTACACAAACATGCACTAGCTAATTTAAAAGATCATAAAATTTACGTACCATTTTATCTTCATCTTGATGGGACAAACCAATTAGTTTCTGACACATTGCGGTGAATTCAAAGACTTTCTCACTAAATACAGACATATAGACGAAAAATTTAAAAGAGATCTTGATTCTTTATTTCCTTGTGCATTCAACACTAACCCAGAACCTTCAATGTGCCTAGGCAATAGAAATAAACGTAGTTTACTATCAATTTCACTCGGTTCAGCAACTTTAGGCCTCAGCTTTTTCAACTTGTATAATTAAAATCACCTTGAGCGTTCGATCCGACACATTAGAGACAATCAGCACATACTCCAAGACGAAATACAAATTCTCAAACGAAATTTTTAAAATCAGATATCTATAGTACAGGATATTTTAGTAGGCATTAAGCACGCTCTTTTTCACTTTCGCCAGGAAACATATAAATATTTTTGCACTTTAATGTCTCATCAGAGGAAAATCAGTTCGTTATTTCATCAATACTCGACTCATGATGAAATTTTACTTTTAGTTTTGGATGTTCTTCAAAATGCAATGTTTCGTATATTGACGATACCACAAACACAATATTTTATATCTTTACATTCACTTTTATAACATACAATTCTAGCACGAGACAGAGCCTTATTTTACTCCTTGACAGTTCCGACTTTACTAGAGTACGACTCTGATTCGACTACCATTTCCATTCTTTTAGAGATACCTATCCTTCATGATTACGATATTGTTCTAGTTTACCGTGTATTTAATTTAGGCATTATCACTAAAGGAAAACATTTACAATACAAAATCCCTTAATTTGTTTATATAACTTCTACAGCATTCTATGAATTAGACCCCGATTCATGCCACCAAAAACAACTCTTATTTATTTGCGAAAATCTCTACGTGTTACTCACATCAAAAATCAAATTGTTTAAATTCACTTTTTCGAAATACTAATGCCACTAACTGCCATGAAGAACTTTCACAAGCTTTTCCTCCTATAATTTACAGATATTCCCCCTCAGGATTACTAATTAGTTCAGATCTTTCAGGACATAGAAAGATCAACGTAACAAAGAAAATAAACTTATTTCATTCACACTTTCTCCGACTAACAATAGTTCAACATTCATACTCTACTCACAATTCGAATCGATTCATTTTCAAAATATTGTTTTAGAAAGCAAAATAACTTTAAACGCGACAGTTCATTTTGTTCCAATAAATATCTCTTACCCGAACCAAATTATTTCTGCAATAAATAACGATATCTCTAGAATACAAACAAGGCTCAACGACTTAGAGACTATCCTTTCTTAATCTATTCGACCACTATTTTCAGTAGAAAGTCACACCACGTCTTTTATTTTAATGATAACTATATCTCTATCCCAAATTTTATTTTCATCGGATACTTTTGTTATTATCTCCGTAAACGACCTAAGCCACCAACATAATCTCCAATGACTCAGAACGAAAATTCAGGTTCAACCGAATAAGCTTATACATCGACTTTACTCGCATAAATTCAACTTTCAACGCACGAATTTAGAATCTTTAACTAGTTATTCAAGACTCCTCGATCTGACGCGACCTAACGTGGTCCAACAAAAAATAACAATAAAGAAAAAACATCCTACGACGTCCAGTTTATCCATATTATGTACATATTATAGTAAACCCTATTTTAACTAAGCTCCAATTACAATACTATACCAATTACGCACCATTTCTTAGAGATAGCAACCAATACATTATTTTTAGTCCTTTGTTTTAGTATTATTACATTTATTAATCTACTTTATTTTAATTTCATACACTTTATATGTTTATATTTTAATCCATTTTATTTTTAAGTCATAGCTTTATTCCTTATTTACTATTAATTCAATTACCCACAATATATATTACACACAAACACATTTCAAAAACATCAACATGCACTTCCAAAACGGAAATTTAGTGAATAGTTTTCACAAGCTAGAAAGAACAAAGTTTCTGCCAGCAAGCAGCTGATACCCATACGCAATCTTTAAATCTACAAGACCTTCAGCAGCAAATACCAGCTTCCAGATTGTTATATATTGATTTTGACATCTACTGCAAGCAGACAGTCAGCAAGCAGACAATGCAGACTTAACAACAATAAAATTCACAACAACTTTATCCACCAGCAAATAACCCTACAGTAAGCCCATCCAACACCCACCTTACACCAAACCCAACAACATCGATTCGGCAACAGATAACATCCTTCATAGAAGATTGATCCTTCCAACACTATCCACCACTGGAATCCTATGTAATTAGAACAATTAACAACAGAGGATTGACATCAGTTCCCTTACCCACTATATTACAGTGAATGGCCCCAGTGTAGATTATCCCCACAGTAAAAAGTGACGAACGATATTTCGATATTGACAATATCATCGAACACTCTCAACGTTAGTGCAAGTTGAATAGTCTTAGCTTCTAGACACTTTACAACTATGAACGATCCAAACAAGTGACATTTTGTTAATCATACGCAATCAGTGTATTTAACAAACTTGTATCGTCATTCCTTAAGTGATATTATTTCGAGAACAATTTACAGTGACATTCGTAAATATTTGACTTCTTATTTTGTAAAGTCAAAGAACAGTTTTAGTTCTCTCAATATACAAAAACTAAGAGCTTTTGGTTGACATTATATAATCTCAATTCTTTTCATTTATTTTAAACTATTTTTTTGCAATATCTATGTATTCATGTATACTCATTTATTTTAACCAATTTCATAGTTTGCATATTTAAAGGACACTATTTTCTAGATACATCAATCCTTAAAAAGGAATTACTATTTTGTTTATTTCAGTGCTTGAATGTAATTTTGTACTCAAATATTTTCTCTTATGTTGATTATGACCACTGTCCTCCTTGATGGCTAGTTGTAGGGCCTCGTAATCCACAACTTGTGGTCGTCCACTGCGAATTTCATCAGCAAGGCTCACATCTCCCGAACGGAATTTCTGGAACCAATGCCTGGAGGTGCGTTCGTTCATGACAGTCGCACCAAATTCCTGGCATAGGCGGCGACTTGATGCGGCAGCTGACAGGTCCACTTTAAAGTCATTCAGCAAACACATGTGAACAAGCTGCTTCGATACCTCCATTTCTCTTTCACACCGGACGAGCTATGACTGCTGTATGTGAGCACTGTGTCTATAGTACTGAAGGTCGATGATCAAGCTATCTCCCGATCGCTTGGCAGACGCGTACGTCATTTCGTTTCTTCTCTGTGAGCGAATGATTAATGGGACATCAAAAGTGGCAAAAACATTTTTGGTTACCTTGTAAAATATTGTGTCGGACATTGTCCATTGTCGTTCTTTTAAGGTGATTACACGACGTTTCGAGAGGTTAACATGACGTGCAACCGAAATATGACGAGCTCGGATCCTGCTCAATCCAATTGAAGAGAGAAAACGCAAAGTACAATCATAATGGAGCTGTCGTAACTCGGTGGTACAGCGTTGCCTTAGTTTTCGGGAGGTCCTGATTTCAATCCTCAGTAGCACATACATATTTAAACGCTGATAATCGTTTAATGTCTGCCTACCTTTTCAACGGTTTAGTCAATCAAAAAACGTGGATTCAAAATTTTTGGTTGAATAAACTGTTGAGAAGGTGGACATTAAACGGTTTTATCAACGTTTAAAACACGTATGTGCTACTGGCGATCTCAGTGGCAGACGATGTTGACTGAAGTTTGTCCAGGGATTTTCCTCAGTCACACCAGTCAAATTCTGAGATGGCACCTTCAACTTAGGTTCTGGCCGATATCTTGCTGTATGATTTCCCTTGTCCTATTCGGCCTGAACCTTAAGTACCTGAATGCCATAAATTAAATCAATTCAATTTTACAAAGTATAATCACAAAAACTTACCGGAAGAGGAAGTAATTTCCACTTCCGAAGTCGTGTACTCTCCTTAGCACAAAGACAATGTGAACTCGGAGTGGCCGAGAGGTCATCACACTCCTTTATTGCGCGTGGTCACGGGTTCCTGCTGGAGTCCATTTAAGGAAGTGGTTCTGATTCTACTTTAACAGAAAACGAGTTTCAGACTAGTGATGGTCATTTGAGAAAAAAGTGTTTTTCGATTTTCGAAAGTAGAGCTTTTCGATTTTTCGTTTTTCGAAAAAAAATAGTTTTCCGAAAACTTTTCGTTTTATAAAAAAAAATCTCCTCGTCTTTTCCGTTTTCGAAAAATTCTTATTTCGAAAAAAAAAATCGATAAATTGTGGCCATCCTTATTATAAAGCTCTTATAAGTCACAACAGAAAACAGTCCATTAAATTGGTTTTTACCAGGTGCCTAAATATGAAAACAGAATTTATGTACAGAAAAGACACAGTGATTGGATCACAATGCTAAGAACTATTTTATTCGAAGTATTGGCCATCGCTAGCGACACATTTCTGCCATCGTTTCGGCAATCTGTGGATGCCAGACCAAAAAAACTATACCTCTTGTGCTGCAAACCAGTCATCAAGCCATAGCGCTATTATGAACTGCTGAAACCTGGCGAAACCGTTAATACCCAACGTTACCGATAACAAATGATCGATTTGCATCAAGCTTTGCGTGAAAAACGACCTGAATATGACCAAAGGCAACTTGAAGTGATTGTACTTCACGATAATACACCCTCCCACACATCAAAACCGGTCAAGGAAACGATTGCGACGTTTGGCTGGGAAATCCTTCCGCATGCAGCTTACTCACCAGACTTGGCGCCTTCCGATTTTCACTTATTTGCATCCATGGAACACGCGCTTGCTGACCAGCGCTTCACATCTTACGAAAATGGCTTGATGACTGGTTTGCAGCACAAGAGGCATAGTTTTTTTGGTCTGGCATTCACAGATTGCCGGAACGATGGCAAAAATGTATCGCTAGCGATGGCCAATACTTCGAATAAAATAGTTCTTAGCATTGTGATCCAATCACTGTCTTTTCTGTACATAAATTCTGTTTTCGTATTTAGGCACCTTGTAAAAACGAATTTAATGGACTGTTTTCTGTTGTAACTTATAAGATCTTTATAATAAGGAAGGCGCAAAAAAGGAGTGTGATGACCTCTCGGCCACTCCGAGTTCACATTGTCTTTGTGCTAAGGAGAGTACACGACTTCGGAAGTGGAAATTACTTCCTCTTCCGGTAAGTTTTTGTGATTATACTTTGTAAAATTGAATTGATTTAATTTATGGCATTCAGGTACTTAAGGTTCAGGTCGAATAGGACAAGGGAAATCATACAGCAAGATATCGGCCAGAGCCTAAGTTGAAGGTGCCATTTCAGAATTTGACTGGTGTGACTGAGGAAAATCCCTGGACAAACTTCAGTCAGCATCGTCTGCCACTGGGATCCCCAGTAGCACATACGTGTTTTAAACGTTGATAAAACCGTTTAGTGCCCGCCTTTTCAACAGTTTATTCAACCAAAATTTTTGAATCCACGTTTTTTGATTGACTAAACCGTTGAAAAGGTAGGCAGACAATAAACGATTATCAGCGTTTAAATATGTATGTGCTACTGAGGATTGAAATCAGGACCTCCCGAAAACTAAGGCAACGCTGTACCACCGAGTTACGACAGCTCCATTATGATTGTACTTTGCGTTTTCTCTCTTCAATTGGCGTGAGCGGGATCCGAGCTCGTCATATTTCGGTGCGCACGTCATGTTAACCTCTCGAAACGTCGTGTAATCACCTTAAAAGAACGGCAATGGACAATGTCCGATTTTTTATATTTAACGCCGTATAACCGCAACTGATAATACCACCCCGGCATCAATCACTGCACCCCCCAGCATCGTTCAGGAAGCCGTACAATGCGATATGATTAATTATATGGTTAATTGTATAACGATATAAATTTATTTGTAAGGCGATAATCATTTAATTTTGATGGAGAATGATGGCACATTCACCATCAACGCAGATTGGACATTTCTCCTGCCTTGCACGACGACTTTTTCCCTCTTGCATCTTTCAATGTTCGTTAGAAAGTATTTAACTCTGTCGCGTTTCAATGCTGGGGAACGAAATGCGCATGCGTAAAATTGATTTTTTGTGTCTCGCATTTGACTGCTCGGAAATGTGCTAAAACATGCTTTGTGTGGGTGTTAGTTTATTTTTATTTTTCTCATTGTTATGCTCAGGAACACGTTAAAACACGCTCCGGCTTTTCTTGAAATTTGGCTGTGTAGGTGTTCACAATGTTCACAATATTTTTTTCTTTGAAGTGACTTTGTATTGGACAATTTTTGGTGCCATATCTTTTGATATTCGCTGCATAACAGGTGTTGGCATAGCGTGTTATAATTTGTTTATTGTATGTTTGCCGCTGGAATGACAGCGGCGCTAGTTGAATGATATTGAAACAGTTTTGTTTGTTTAACAGTTGTGGTGTTTTGGGGAAGTTTTTGTTTTGCTTCTTTTGATGCTTGGAGCGTGTTAGGACATGCTGAGGTTTTTTCTGAAATTGTTTTGTGCAGGTGTTACTTTCTTTTGTCTAGAAGGAATTTTTGTGTGTTTGAAAAGATTTTTGTAAAATAAAATGTAATCACATGTGTAATAAAGTATTATGTAATCACATGTGTTCAATGCTTACCATTCAAGTTAAGCTGGCTTCTACTGCCTTCTGCTGTCTTCATCTTTATTTTATCTATTTCACACTCTGAACCTTCTTAAACCTATTGTATAATTATGAAATAAATATATTTGAATACACTTTAAATTTTTAATTTCTTTCAAGGAATTTTTAAATAAAAGATTTGGTTTACTTTTATACGAAAAAAATACATTTTTCTTTTCGTTTTATAATATTTTTACAATATATTTTACAATATTGTCCTTTTTTTCAAGGTTCGTAGTATGAAAATAAGACATTACATTTTTCCTCGCACACTGCAATAAATAAAGACTATGTAGAACAGTCTACAAAGTATGATTTTTTCAGGGTGAAATGGAGTTTTTTCCCACGATATAATTTGCAATTACATTTTAGAAAATTTACAATTGGTTTGCTAGGTTTATTTCCGAACCTATCGAAGTATTCACGTCGTTTATGTTTATATATATGTATTTATGTTGCAGCCTAGTGAGTTCCAGGAGAACTTGAAGGACTTCATTTTACTATACGTGCCGTTGGATTTTAAATTTGCTTTGGTAAAGTGTCCACTGAATAAATTCCAGTAAGCGTAGTTGCACTAGTACAGTCTTAAAGCATAATTTTTAAAATATGGTCAATCCACATCTTAATCACTTTCACGTATTGGCGGTGGCTCATACATAGTTCTGTTTTCATGTAGAATAAAACTACATAGGTGATAATAACTTAAATACTTTGGATACATTGAAGATTCTTTTAAGGCACAACGAAAAATTGTAAACTGATGAAAATTAACATAACTTTGCGATGAAAATGATAAAGCATTATATTTCGGACATTTGATGTGTTCAAAATTAGTCACTGTTCTTTGTAGAAGATTCTCTCAAAACTTGCCGTGCTTTGTACTAAGTGAAAAGTAGATCACTGTGCGAGGTATACTTGGTAACTATGTTTCCAACTTCACTATATTCAACTTCGCCTTCTATTCTCCCTTAACCAATTACATGCTGACTTAAATAAACATTGGCATATCTTAAATTAAGAACAATTTTTTGTAATGGAAAAATAGGTGTAAATATTCAAGTTTGAAAACTTTTGCTATCTCCATGAACTATGGCTATTTCGTTAACTATGAAATGATTTTCTTCATTATAATCCAATGCTGAAAAGTTAATGAAAGTCATCATGGTTGATCTCAAACTAAAGTATTTTTACATGGTATGATCGGTATATACATTTCGATCCTTATCGATCTGTATAATGGAATCAAATTGAGCGTACGTAATTAATCAAATAAAATGTGGAAAGTTTTGACTGAGCCCTATTCGGAGATTAAAGGGAGAATCTTTAATAACATCAAATGTAGAATCATCCAAGGTATTAGTAGGAGAAAGAATAAAAGTATAAAGAGTATTTCCATCAGGGTAATCAGAAGATCACCGTAACACTTATATTTTCATGAAATATTCAAATTCCAGAAAACAGGGGATGATTAATTTGAAAGTAACGCCGACTATCATATTACGGACTAAGAGGAGTGGGAGGATAAAATTGTGAACCAACTTATACTTGTAACTTGTTAAGAATAAACGCTTGAAAGTAGAAAGGATTTTCATAGTATTTGCTATTGAATGCAGTATTTGAAATAAAACTTATAATTACACTCTTTGGTACATTTCCAAGATATATATTATCAAGATTATACGAACTGACATTTGCAGGAATAGTGCAGGAACATGTAAGCTAACCATTTTCTTACTTTTTTCTGAGAAAGTCCGGTTTCTTTTTTAATTTGGAGACACTTCCTAAAGAATTTGAATCTGCATTAGCATAATAAATTTTACTGAGATACATATTTAAAACTTGTATTGTGTATAATGTTGAAATAATGAAGACAAACGTTTCTTTATTCCACGTCAAACAATTTTTTTCTTTTTATTTACTATTGCTTTACTAGAATTCTTCTTTACTAGTTTAGTATTCTTTTGTTTTACCATTTTAGTAGAAGCAGTCCCTAATCGAAAATTAATTAATTCTAATGAATTATTAATATCTTGTATTAAATTTTAAATTCTTGGATCCGTTCGAGTTCTTACTACATCATTGATTAGCTCAATAATATTTAAAGCTGGAATATTATCTTATCTAGTGGATGGAGCTTGTTTCCTTAACATATTCGTGTTCAGTAAGATGTATTGTAAAATGCAATTGTTTCCACTATCTCTTCGTTTCTGGGCTTTGTTTCACCGCAAAGTTGACTATTTCACGTGGAGTGGGAATATGTTAATTGTACCTCGTGAAATCTTATATCATCGTATAGAAAAAGGAGTCTGAACCTTAAAAATGTCCAGATACAAGCTGAAGCTTTGATTTTAAATCGGATGCTAAACTGTATGTGCGATTATGATATTTCCCTTTCAGCAGACGCTATCTACATCATTTCACATTTTATAGGTCTTTTTTACCTATCGATATAGGGGAGGTTAACGATTGCATGAAGAAGTTTTCTGTTTATTTTTCTGATATAGTTTACGCTATTGTGGGCGCTGTCCCCCTGGAGTCTTATAGCGTCAAACAGTTTTATAAGATGTTAATTTAATCTAGACAAAATACCACTATCCCTTTAATGGTAAATTTTCTGTTGAGGAGTGGCAACAAACAGGTTTAAACCTAAACGCTCTTCGATATAACTCGATACTACATCACCAATTACATTGTAGAATATACAATTTGGAAACCTATGGAGCTAATCTGTATCATGAAGGTGTACATTCAGATGATTTGTGTAAAAAATGTTGTATATTCTTTCACTTTCTCAAAAGCCATATGTCAAAATAAATTATTCTGTGGATGAAAATCAATAATGATGGGCAAAAGTAAGACCAAGACCAAGACCGTAGCGGTCTTGGTCTTGGTTTTGCTCATCAAATCTTATTCTTGGTCTTCCATTGGTTTCGCTGGTCCTGGTCTTGGGCATGGTCTTACTCGCCCAGTCTTGGTCTTGGTCTTGCTTTTAAGAAGTTTATACGTTTCATACGTAAATTTTACACCCGAAATAGGAAATAGTAAAAGCTATGTGTATCATTGCCTGCCTTAATACGTCAATAGTAACGGAAATATGTTTTAATGTAATATTGTTCATCTTCATATAAGTCAACAAAATAGAACTACAGAAGTTCAATTTCGTTTTAACAACTTCAATAACATCTTATTATTTTACTTTCAGTTTACTTGCTGTTTTAAGCACACAACTATGTTTCGTAAGATTTGACGGAATGCAATCATGGGTTATCGAAAATGATTGCCAAAATAACTTAGACATTGAAGTTCGTACTTTGTAACAATTCATAAAATTGTGCTCTCTGTCATCTTCTAGACACGGTTTTAATTATTTACCATTCGTCCATTCTCCGTGCTCCAGGTAAGTTCCAAAGGAAGACCAAACGTACACAGATATTGTGTTATACTAAAACTTAGTCTTTTTGTTTTCGACTAAGAAGCACTCATGTCCACAAACCCAGAGAATTGACGATAATGAGATGAGTCATAGCTCAAGAGAATTCTGGCAGAAGTGATAGAAAGTAAAATTACTTAGAAATTTGAATTTGAATTTATTTAAGCCTAAGAGGCATCTATGGCCTAAGGCTTGAGACAGCAATGGGGAAGTTACAGGCTAGGGCCTTGAGTTAAGGTACCATCCCAGCACAGGTGGGGGAGATGTTGGAAGGTGGTCGATCGGGTTATAGTTTGTAAGTACCATTCCGGTATTTGCCTGGTGTGACTGAGGAGAATTCCCTGGATAAGTAAATGGGCGACCACTGAGATCATTCCCAGGACCTCCCGCTTGCTAAGCAGACGCTCTACTAAATGAGCTACGGACACTCGGTATAACCTACGCCACGGTCGTTCGTTAATTATAATGAATATGCTACTTATTAAAACAAATATATTCATTGTTACTGCACTAAATATAAACGTGTTCACGTTTCTTTCGCATTGCTGCAAACTTCAGTACATACGAACACGCAAGATGTTCCAACATCCAACACGGAGTTGTTTCGCGCCTACCAGCTACGCCCTGATCAGGAATTCTGCCAGACTCACAAATCGGAAGTGTTACCCGTTTAAATGCTCGAGCACACACCCCACTTTTAAAATGTTTACTGTAAAAAAATCTATTGAAGCCCTGAAAAATTCTACTCAACCCATCCCACCCAGACTTTGTTTTGGCTGTACTTTCCCCGAAATAAATTTGTTTCTGATTACTGACTTACAGAATGAAGTTTAATGCTTTCTTCTGCTGGTTAACCCGAACCAAAGAATAACTGACTTTGTGTTTTTCTACCAACTGTTTACACTTAACAAAGAAATCGAAAGGCAACCCTAGCCGTACCACTAATTCATACCAGTGTTTTCAGTTCGCTGTCATTTTGCGTGGTGCGTCTATTCTCTTTCCTCGTTTTCTTTAATCCCCGAAGCAATCGACCGCGAAAGGGTAGCATTCACAGTTCGTGAAAACAGATACTTCAATTCTCGTTTCAAAATTAGTTTCTCAACAATTTGTTAAAAACAGTTACCATAATGTTCGTATTACTTTTCAAATTATTATTAATATTAATATTGTTATTATTATTATAATTATTATTATTATAGTTGTTGTTATCCTTCGTAGCTGGGCGATTATGCATAGAATATTGAAACCTACATAACAAAGCGCTTCAGGCCTTTCTTCACACGAAACGTATTAACTTAGCACTACTTCATGCACTATTCGACTGTCGTATCTGTTGTTTGTGTCCGTGCCTGTTTCTATGCCAGTTCGCGGTTTGACCACCTGCATTGAGAGGTGAAAAGAGCTTTACTTCCTGTGGCAGTAGAATCAAATTCTTTATTTCGTTTAGTTACTTTGGGAGACAGCAACACCTCCGTAAATGTGGGGTGGAATCAGCACATGTTTCTGTTTTGTTGAAACTCTGCGCGGTTAAGCAACCTTGAGATTGAACAACTGCACTGTTATCCTTCGCTAGAGAATTGGTCTCATCAAGTTTTTCAAAACCATTGTTTTCACTATTTCTTGTGCTATACAATAATTGTGCACTTGATAATAAAGATGTTACCGAAGAAGAGAAATAAGTTTTCTGTTTACTCACCTCAGCTTCAGTTGAACTTTGGTTTACCTACGAAGACGATTAAGTACCGATATTTTTACTAGAAAAAATACGCCCATTCTCGAAACTCATGTTGTTTACTTCCATAGCCTCCGATGTCTGGTTGTTGGAGCTTGCTTCACTGGGAGGGAGAAAATAGTTTGCCTAAAAAATAGCTTGTGGGGTGAGGGAACAGTAGCTGTACTACGATATTGTCTGTTTGGTATACAATTTGCTGGAAACGTTTCGTAATTGTCTATATTAGGTATTTCTCCTCCTCTGTGTTTACAGATCCTATATCAGGGGGATTGGTTCTATTGTTGCATTACCCTTGGGAATTCCTCCCTTAGGTTACGCTTGGGGTGACTTGACTTCAAGGTACACTTCGCATAAAAAAACTGCGACAGCGAACGCCGTGCAGCTAGGCAACCCAAATGGCACCTTCTTATCCCATAGTCGTGTCTGGTAAACAGACCCTCTTTCTCTTTCCTTCGTCTCGCCCATACTAAAATCAGCAAACATCAAGAGCACGCTTTTGTTTTTCAAAATAGACATGTATTAGTATCGATAAAATGAAAGAATAAAAGCGAGACTAATCAATATACATAAGTTGATGGAGGGGGAAATTGAAACACATATTATGAAACATTAAAAACCGATGGATGTCTGTTAGACAGAGGCAGAGAAATGAGAGAGAGAGAGAGAGAGACACACACAGAGAGAGAGAGAGAGAGAGAAGGAGAGAGAAGAAGAAGAAGTAAAGATAAAAATATGGAATTTGAACATAGTAAAAAGTTTAAGTTCAGTTCCCACACAATAGAGTTCGCTTCCCACAAATCTAACAGCAAGATAGAAGTGACTTTTGGACTTTATATTTGTTCAACGCTCTTTGAATATATAAAGGGTTCTTCAAAAATTCATTAAGTCACTTTCAAAATGGAAACCAAACTTGGTAGTCAGATTAAATATTCATGATTTTCCAGTGAAACTCCAGAGTTATCAGACACATTTAGGATAATGTCAAAAGTGTAACACACATGCTTTTTTTTTGCGCGGGGTTCGGTTGCAAATTATGTGAAGCTTATTAAATATACTGGTTCGGAATACTTTGTAATCAGGAATTCCGCCAGGATTTGTTGATTGGGGTGTGTAAAGTCAAAATTGGGAGGGTGGACTAGAGTTTTGCACGGTTTCTATCAAAAAGTTCGGGGTAGTCTCCAGAATCGACAGCCCCACAGGGACCGGGGTCTGGCGGAATCACTGATTGTAACAAACCCAGTAGATACCATAGGCCATACCTTCTATTCCAGACTACGAATGCAAAGTGAACATAAAAAGAAAATGAATGAATGATAATTTTTCTGCTTAATTTCTATCAGAAAGAACCAAGATTATAATTCCAAACAGTATCAAAATGAAAAGTTACAAATGTTCAAAAGCAAAATTAGCATGTTCCTTATAGGCATAGTAAACTTTACATGTTCTAAATTGCAAACGTGAAAAGAAGAAACACATGTAATAATATGTTGGCAAATTAGAGCATGGAAACGAATTTCGTGCCAAACGAATTTCGTGCCAAACGAATATAAAAATAATTCTTCTCTTGAAATGGCTAAAAAAGGGGGGCATTTGCTACTCATGTCTTAAAATTTGTCAGTTCTGGACATGCCACTATATATTCCACCTATTAAGAATATAACGTTCTAATAATTACAACACTAATGAAATAGTTTATAACAATTCGCACAGATGGAATAAACACGGCAGAGCTGAAAAGGTTACCGACTGATTCGATGTAGATTTGATGACCCGGAAGATGAAGGAGAGATTTTAATTATTTAATTGCGTTTGAACAGTGTTTATTTCAGGGGTGACCAGGATCGGAGATTTTACCCTGAGAACACGAAAAATACGACGTCAAAATTCCCAGTTAAATAGATTTTCCAGACCGGGTCATTCGGGTTACCGGGTCACTCATGTTTGGGTCAGTCCCTATCACCGGGTCATTGAAAGTGGCCCGGATTTGGTTGTGGAATACGCACAAACAGAGAGAGTGTGTGTAAATTAAGAGAAGAAATAAACATGAATAGAGAGAAGGACAGGTAAAAGAAGAGAAAGAAGCAGCGAAGAAACGATAAAAATACATCAAGCAAGAGAGGAAGAGAGAAAAATCAATGAAAAATATGAAAACTATATTATCATTATGCTAAACAGCACACACACACCTGTTTACTCGGATTCTCACCAGTGATACTTCGTTGAGTTCTCCACAGTCCAGAGATTTGTTTGAATACTTCAGTGTTTGCGAAAAAGAAACTGATTGGCGGGGAATCGAACTCAGGTTTTCAAATTAGAAGTCCAGCACGATAGCGATACTCCACAGGCGACTTTTTCCATATCGTGCTCAACAAATGCTATAGTGTTTGTGTCTACGAATAATAACATGAAAATGGATACTTCATATCAATGTTGTGTTCTTAACTGTCCCCCCTGAGACTTAATTTGGAATTTTCCAACCAACATTCGTAAATTGTCTTTCTCTCTATAATGACTCATGTGCTCCATTCCACAGTCGGAAATATTATCCGTTTTGTATGAGAAGTGATTAGATTCTTCACGACCGCTTTGTAAAAAAACCTGGCTTGAACAGGATTCGAACCTATGTTGGTTTATTTAATACTTCAAACTCCGGCACTTTTCCTCTACTCAATTTTGCCAACGAAAGACAGCACTCATGAATTATGAAGTTCAAATTAGAGGAAAATGTAACATTGAGTATATGTGATATATTTTGTCTACGTATTCTTTAGTAAGTCAACACAGGTGTATGCATGTCCTGTTTGTCGTGTCGAATTATGAAATGAATATATTATGTGAGTTTTAAGAACAAATCCAGTTTAAGGTAAGTATTATGACATTAAGTTACGATCATTTATTGTCTTATTTTAACGTAAACCAGCCTGAACGAAGCTAACATCATAAAAAAATATAATTAGCAAATGGAGAAGTTAAAACTGCAATTAAAAGTTCTAATACACTTCGTGTAATATGACAAGTTGAACGTAACACAAATTAAAACTTTTGATAGTTTTTAATTAAGTATCAAAAGTCGTCACTTGCAGGCGATTCGAACCTACAAACATAAGGTTTCCTACTTCAGCAAGTGCCTCTGGATTGAATTTGATTCGGCATCATATGTCTATATTACTCGAAAGCGTAGGTTTTTGTAAAATTCCTAACGGAATAGCTTACTGACTGAATTCGCTTAGCATCAAAATTATCTCCACATTTTCAACTTCTCTGGAATAAGAAAATAATAATGTTAGCGGTGTAGAACTTGGCTACTCTCGTTGCCCTCATGGCCGAAGTCTTTCAGGCCCTTGGTTATTTTACACTCAGTCAATTATAATCTGAGCGCACTCTTTAGCAGCACTTAGAAAGTTTAAGTTCAGAAATTGAACTATGTGGCAACCTTGCAACAACATGAGTGACCACTGCGCGAGTTTTAATACAATGAGTGTATTAGTGCAGTTTTCGAGTACTAATCTTTGTGAAGAAAATAACGTTTGTATATCTAGTCGTGATGTAGCAAAAAATATGTGAATAAAAGTAATTAGAACTTTTCTCTTGTTTTTATTTTTCCTAAAATAAATTATAATACAGCAATGTTGTTATGTCTGTAATAATTAACGATGAAGTTTTGCTTATTCCCACTTGCATTAAATACGGTTTTCGAAACTTTTAACAAATTATATAACATGGTTTTCATGTGTATAAAATCTAACAAAATAGTAGTCAATAGAAGATTAACTCATAAATGCACGAACCACAGTAACTGAAACAAAAATCAGTATTATATAACTTTTACTTTGCTTTTATTTCCGTAAGAGTTGAGCTTAAAGGTTGTGTGCCTGACGTCTTCGTGGCCGGGCGGGATGCGTCGCGTTATTTTTTTCCCTTTTCGTGCATAAAGCTGGCGACGCGAGTTCGAATCCAGAAGCTTGCTCTTCTTTTCTCACAAAGTTCCGTCATCTATGTTCGTAATGCTTGGACGTAATAGTTTGGTTCCTGTCATTATGCAAAGAAATCTGACAACAATTACTATTCCTTAAATAAGGGTTAACCATTTCAAGGTTTAGTCTAATAATATCGACAGGTTTATTAGTCATATCAAAATGTTTAGAAAGGAGAAGTTTAATCGAGGCCATATTCGCGGACGTCAAACGTGAGGACAGTGACTCTCTATCTGCTTTACTGTAATTTAATCACTTGCACGAATCCTTAAAATGCAGAAGGCTAACCAAATGAAAAGCGTTTGCCAATTTTAAACACCTAGATAAATCGAGATCACTGAAAACAAATTTGAAGTCAGTTTCTCTGTACTTATCTTCGTTTAGACGCTAGCCTCCATTACAGATGGAGGAATCAAAATTAAGAGGTCCAATATTTTAAGGTAGCTAACAGACAGAACATAGCAAGTGGACAGGAGAAATTAAAGGAGCTTTCTTGTGCTTGCTCGATCTAAATCCACATTGTTCTCACCTAACGAATATCACTGGTTTCTTGATTTTGGTAAATTATACTGTTTTAGAATTGCATTTCTTTAAGTAAACTTATAGCAGGCCACATTGCATGCACAAAGTATCACTTTCTGATAGTATAATAATGGTTCCAAAATACGAGCTGCATTCCCCCTACTTTCTAAGGTAAGTTGGAGTTTTACAAATGAGGTTGGTGTATATTATTCCCCTAAACGCATCTAATCAAGTGAATAAAATATTTTACGATTTTGAAAGAAAATTATACTGGCGTAGGTCAGGGTTTCTCAACGTGGAGGTCGCGACCTCCAGAGGGGTCATCAGTTGTGTGTAAGGGGATCGCAAGAGAAGGTGAAAAAAATAATTTAGCTAGGGGTTGTAGGTTAAAACTAATGAATTTCGAAGACGATATTTTATTTTACTTATTGTTTTTATAATTGGGGTCTACTAAAATAACGTAATTTGTTGAATAGTTCTGAATAATGTAATTATAATGTTTATTATCAAATACAGCATATCAACAGTCATGTTTTGAAATGTCACGTTTTTAGTTGCAGGATGAAAAAGGTTGAGAAATGCTGGCGTAGGTGGAAAGCGAACCTATGATTCTCAGTGTGGAAAGTACACATAGATAATCACGCTAATAACCACGCCAGCAATCTGTTGTTATCCAACTTTCAGCTTATTCTTATTGCTTGTTTGCTTACACACTCATTTCGCGTACTTGTGGTTTCCCTCTTTTTCTGAATATGATTGTATTCAGATTTTGTATCGATGAGGATGAGGACTCTCCCGGAGGGAAAAGTTGGTCTACTGCTCCAACGGTGACCAGACATGTTGGGAGACGAGAGCCGAAGCTCACAACTGTGATCGCCACTGTCTTTTATTCACAAGTCCCCAATTGTATCTTATTACGATTGATGCAAACATTTGCATAGTTAAAATTAACACAAAAAATTAACATCTATTTACAAAGTAGTTCTGTAAACATTTCATGTAACTGACAGAGGAGGTTGAAAATTAGGAATAAAAATGTCGTGTGTGTATTGTGAAGTGTATGTTTTCGCCTCCTAATATTATAACCACAGCACGGAATTTTCGAAACAACGAATATTTCAATATAGGTTCTGACTCTTACATTCAATGTCCAAGAAGATGATATAGTCACGAAAGAAAAGTATTACGGGAACAAGCATCGTTTTCTTTTTTTTAACAAAAAAGCTCATTGATAGACACTCATAGCTTGAACCTGTCTCTTGCAGTCCCTTAAACATATTACGGCTTAGGCATAGGTGAGTGTCTGGCCCATAAATATAAGGTAAATGCACAAAACAAAAAAGACAATAAATATTATGTTCCCGAAATACTATTTTTGGGTTTCTTTACGCCGAGGGAAATTGTCCCTTACATATGCGAGGGACTTTCGACCCCACAGCACATGTTTGACCATTAAATTAGAGTTAAGTAACTGAATAAATACTCCCAGACAGTACACAATAAATATAGGTTCTACACAATAGAAAGGGAGATATATTCTCACTATATACAAGCATTATTCATGCCTGAATATTTTCAATACATTATACATGGTATGTCAGTGTCCGCCTTCCGAAGATTTCAGGATTATTGTAACAATTACATTTTAACTTTCTACTATACTTTTTATCCTTGTAGCGTTAACAAACAAGATTTTGCAGTGTAACGTGCTTCTTTCTCTAATATTCAAGGTTATTTTTATTCTATGGGAATATATTAGAAATATTCCGTGTATTTTTTCACGATACCAAGTATTCTAATCCCGGGACAAGTTCCGGCATATTTCTAATTACCTAGGAATACTCCCGGAATATTAGGAATTAAAATGTAACAATCCTGGAATATCCTTCTTTCAAGGAAGTCATTTTAAACACATGCATAGAATGAGAAACGAAGTAGTTTAAAAACACGTAAATATTCGTATCATAGAACTTTTGACTTTTGCTCTGGGAAATACATTTTCAGAGAAAAACAAAGCAGAGTTTACTTCCATAATATTCACTATTGTTCCACAGGGAATATACAACTGTCAGTTATCGGACGTTTCACTGCAATAATAATAATACTTATTCCTATAACAGTGACTTTGAACTTCCACGACGCATAGAAACTGCATCAGCTGTTATTGTTTATTTCATTTTTCCTGGACTTTTGCCATTTTGGATATTAGTGGGCACTAATTTGTCTATAAGTGATTGAATTAAGATCTTTTCGCGTGCATTTTGGTTTAAAGAACTTACAGAACGAAGTTGGCTATTTCCAAACATGAACTTAGTAATTCATGGCTTTTATATCTAGGTGGCAAAATGGAGTAGAGGAAAAATGCCGGAATTTGACGTACTAAAGCAAACCAACATAGGTGCGAATCCTGTTCAAGCCAGGTTTTTTTACAAAGCGGTCTTGAAGAATCTAACCATCACTTCTCATAAAAAGGGATAATATTTACAACTGTAGAATGAAGCACGAGTCATTATAGAGAGAAAGACGGTTTACGAATGTTGGTTGGAAAAGTCCAAATTAAGTCTCAGGGGGGACAGTTAAGAACACGACACTGATATCAAGTATCGATTTTCATGTCATTATTAGTAGAAAAAAAACACTATAGCATTTGTTAAGCACGTCTTGAGTAACGTCGTCTGTGGAGTATCCCTATCGTGCTGGACTTCTACTTTGAAACCCTGTGTTCGATTCCCCGCCAATCAGTTTCTTTTTCGCATACACTGAAGTATTCAAACAAAGATTCATCTCGGGACTGTGGAGAACTTAACGAAGTATCACTGGTCAGAATCCGAGTAAACAGGTGTGTGTGCTGTACAGCATAATGATAATGTAGTTTTCATATTTTTCATTTAACTTTCTCTCTTCCTCTCTTTCTTGATTTATTGTTATCGTGTCTTCGCTGCTTCTTTCTCTTCTTTTATCTCTCCTTCTCTCTATTCATGTTAATTTCTTCTCTTAATTTACACACACTCTCTCTGTTTGTGCGTATTCCACAACCAAATCCGGGCCACTTTCAATGATCCGGTGATAGGGACTGACCCAAACATGAGTGACCCGGTAACCCGAATGACCCGGTCTGGAAAATCTATTTAACTGGGAATTTTGACGTCGTATTTTTCGTGTTCTCAGGGTAAAATCTCCGATCCTGGTCACCCCTGAAATAAACACTGTTCAAACGCAATAAAACAATTAAAATCTCTCCATCATCTTCCGGGTCATCAAATCTGCCTCGAATCAGTCGGTAACCTTTTCATCTCTGCCGTGTTTATTCCATCTGTGCGAATTGTTATAAACACTAGTTCATTAGTGTTGTAATTATTAGAACGTTATATTCTTAATAGGTGGAATATATAGTGGCATGTCCAGAAGTGACAAATTTTAAATCAAATCATACATCGAATCACAACGTCAGAATGCGTTCGAATCTTAAACCTGATGACACAGTCCAAAACCTGAAAAGCATCCCCCGACAGTCGGGGCCCGTTTCAGCTCTGTCGGGTTTATTCCATGTGTGCGAATTGTTATAAACACTAGTTCATTAATTATTAAAGCGTTATATTCACAATAGGTGGAATCTAGGGTGGCAAGTTCGGAACAGATACATACTAAGGTATGAGTAGAAAATAGTCCCCTTTTTTAGCTATTTCAAGAGAAGAATTAGTTTTATATTAGTTTGGCAAAAAATTCGTTTCCATCCTATAATTTAATTTATCAACATAATATTATGTGTTCCCTTTTTCACTTTTGAAATGTGCAACATGTAATGTCTGGTATGCCTATAGGAACATGCGAATATTGCTTTTGAACATTTAGAACTTTTCATTTTGATACAGTTTGGAATTATAATCTTGGCTCTTTCTGATAGAAATTAAGGAAAAAAATTATTATCCGTTCATGTTCTTTGTATAATCAATTTACATTACTAGTCTGGAATGGAAGATATGGACCACGGTATCTACATGGTTTGTTACAATCAGTGATTTCGCCAGACCCCCGGCAACTGGGAGGGGGGTCAGCCCCAAATCCTTGCGAATATCCCCAACTTTTACTTTATTTTCACGGTCAAAAGTTGACAGAAACATTGTAAAGCTACCTACACCCTCCCAATTTTGACTTTACACACGCCAATCTGAAAATCCTGGCGGAATTCATGATTATAATTTATTCCGAACCAGTACGTTCAAAGAGCCCCACCGAATTTGCAGCCGAACCACACAAACAAATCATGTGTGTTACACTTTTGACGTTATCCTAAATGTGTCTCCACTGGAAACAATGAGTATTTAATCTGACCATCAAATTTGGTCACAATATTGAAAGGGTCTAAATGAATTTTCAAGCGCCCTTTATATATTCGAATAGCCCTGAAAAAATATAAAATCCAAATGTCCCTTCTATCTTGCTGTTAGATTTGTGAGCACTGCACTTTATAATGTTAGGTTCTTTTTTACTACATTTAAATTCCATATTTTTATCTTTACTCCATCTTCTTCTACTTCTTTTCTCTCCTTCCCCCTCTCTCTCTCTCTCTCTCTAATTTATCTGCCTTTGCCTGAAGGCACCCATCGGTTTCAATTTTTCATTGTGTGTTTAAATTTCTCCCTCCGTCAACTTACGTATATTGTTTCGTCTCGCTTTTATTTTTTCATTTTATCCATAAAATTCGATGATTACTAATACATGTCTATTTTGAAAAAAAAACAGAAACAAAAAAAAAAACTACCGAAATAACGTGCTCATGATGTTTGCTGATTTTACTATTGGTGTGACGAAGGAAGAAGAAAGAGGGGTCTGTTTACCAGACACGATTGTGGGATAAGAAGGTGCCATTTGGGTTGCCTAACTGCACGGCGTTCGCTGTCGCAAGTTTTTTGATGCGAAGTGTACCAAGCCAGAGAAGTTGTCCGGAGATAATTCCTCACCTTTTTTAAACTACCTTTTGATTTCTCATCACTCTGGTTTAACATCCTGTAAGAGAGTTAAGGGGAAACATACTGCTTCTGAGAGAAGAGAGAGTGTTACCATCTCCGAATCAATATTTGAGAACTAGGAAAACCTGAAAAAACTCAGTCAGCGACTTTTCCTGTAAAAGAATTACTATGGAGAACTTACTCTTACTTTATTTTATAGCTAAGGATGTAACAGGCTTTTACAGCATCTCCGGCGAGTACCTGTCATAACCAAACATAGGGAATTCTGGATATGTTTCCTGAAGATATACCTAACTACATCATTTTCTGATTTTAATACAAAAGAAGAATAAAAGATTAACAGTGAAGTAAAGGAAAGATGAATGAATGAATTGTTCATTACTTCTTTCTATCTAAGCAAAACTACTGGAGCAGACCTACCAAGAAATTCGTATATGCCTGATGGGCTTAATCACTTCAACAATATTCCGCTTACAACTTATACTAAAGTATATAAACCAATTTCAATGTAGATCAATAGAAATGTCTAATTCACAATAAATGAATTCAAACTAAAATAAATGAATTTATACCAGATAGACGAATCTAACCCAAAATAGAACTTCGGTTGAGAATCCAAGCCACCAGCTTGGCGAAGGACAACACATCTTGAGTGCGTTGCTGTGCTGTCCACAAGGATAGAGAGAGGGCGAGACAGGGCGTAAAGCTTATTTAAGCAAACAAAAAGTCAACACCTAATAGTATGACCTTGACGTAGCAGTAACTCGGTTGTCAGGGATCATGTGCCGACAGTAAACACACACAAAGGCATACCATATTTGGAGCTGAGTCGTGCAAATGAATACATAAGCTGTTTCTATTCCACGAAGTCAGCGTTGTTATTTCCTGTATTTTTGGTCTATCCGTTACACCGCTTGCCTCTTGGTTGTTTAATAACGATTTTGATATAAATTCTTACAACCTGCAAAAGCCAACGGAAAGAACCAATTTCCACAATAGAATAATACAATTCAGACAAAAAGTTAGGAAGGGCAAGAGGTCAGGGTTCGAACCTCGAACCCGATTTCGAAACACTATTCATACCTTTACGTATGAATGCCATCTTAGTAGGTTTACGTTTATCACAATTAGCTATCCAATGCACTCCAGCACGAGCAACAAATAGGTTCTGATTATTATAACTAACAAATAGTTGAAATCCTTCTATTTGGATATACGAGGGTACGTGACATTTTAACCCATACATAATTATTTTTTACCATTACGCACTGGAAAATAATGTTCTGATGAAAAATCTTATTAGATATTTTAAGTACCTTTCCATATTTAAGCATCGCTTACTCAATGACTATATCAGATAACTCCAAAGAGCAGAATGAAATTCTAATATTTGTCACTAACTGATCTTCAACTGTTAATAGAACACTATGTGTTCCATTATTATCCTCGTATTCCACTTCACCTTGTGTAGAATCTAATATGTTAACTAGTTTTTCCCGTGATCTAAGTTTTAAATAAACTAACTTCCGGTACGGTTCCATTTCCAAGCTGGGAATATCGTTCAACGTTACCTGAAATAGATCTTCTACCCAATTACGAATTTGTATCATAATAAGAGGGTCAACTATACCGGCAAAATTAACCTTATGAGTATTTTCTCTCGGATAGAACACCATGATGAAAATCTCAAATAATCCACTAAATACTGAAACACTTGCACTTTTCTACAATCATTTAATACACGCTCACTATTATCATTTTCAATAATGTTTAGTGTTCCGTTGTATTCAGTCTAATTATTCTAACTGAGCCCAAAAAGATTATTTCAAAATGACACTTCCACGAAGTTAACACACTGACGAACTTTCTCTTTGGTTTCATAGGAAAGGCAAATCCAAATCCAATATTTCAGTGATATACTACCACCAAACGGGCAAGCAAATATTAATGGACTGAAGTTACTCCTACAGCTGCCGCACCTTAACTATCACGCTCTATCAATGAACCACCACGGTTTGACATTTTTTTTTGGCTGTCGTTTAATTTCGCTGACTATAGAATTATAAATATTTATATATGCAATTCGTATGAAATAAAATGGGTGTAAATCTTAGGGTGCTCGAAGCTTTAGGTAAAGTAAGCTACTCATTGAAAATACATAACGGTGAAAAATCTGTAGAAATAGGAACGTGTAGTAATTATTTTGGATCAATACTTCCATATTATACTATAGAATCCTTATATTCAGATTCTGTAATAGGGGCCTAAGCAACAGATATGCCTAAAGGCAATGCATGAATTTAAATTCAATTTCCAAAACTTCACGATAGAACAAGAAAAAAAGGAACTATCGATTATCATAGCTAGTAAAAGTCAGTTACGTACATATCAATAATACAATTGGTTAAGAAAATATGTGTAAAATTCTGTTTCATTAATTGTTGAAATATTTTTATTGGATATCATTTTATGAATCATGTAGGCGTATATTATAGACAGGAAACAGCGATATTTTTACAATATGATGACAATCACAATATGTCAAATCGATTATTTACCCAACATTTATTTTATTCTTCATAATTTAAAGTACATTTGTTAGTTAATATAATCACTCTTGTTCTCTGCATACGTTGAGAATCTTTTGTGAGTTTAGGTGATAGCCGGTTGTAGTTATCTTCTATGTTTAGTTTCAACCAATGGACTTTAAACTGTAATTAACATAATAATAATAAACACTTTTATTTTTATATCTACAGTAAATATATGGTTCTTTTAGACTTCAAAAGTACTTTTTCTGTCATCTACAATTAAACCAACATTTCATCTTCTCTTGTAGACATGAAGAGAAGATGCTTTCTGCTAACTTTTTACATTGTTTTTACAGCATATTCACGCAAGTTTAGTGCATCAATAACAATTTTGGCGAATTCTTTA
This sequence comes from Lepisma saccharinum, assembly GCA_022664845.1. Classification (NCBI taxonomy): domain Eukaryota; kingdom Metazoa; phylum Arthropoda; class Insecta; order Zygentoma; family Lepismatidae; genus Lepisma; species Lepisma saccharinum. The sequence goes on from JAGDQP010001082.1 coordinate 95,948, forward strand.
AGTACGAGCTTTATTTATTCCACCTCGGATGGATTGCACGCAATGAACGTATTTAATTACTAGGGAATACATAAGAGCGTTACATAACGAAGTCATACTAATTTTTAAGTCTCCTACCGTCACTTCAGCTAGTTTTTTATTAACCTCCTATTATAATCATGGGCCATGAAAATGAAAATTGAAGCACAACATCACCTGCACACTTCTCTAGCTCGACAATATAGACCATAAGACAAAATGGAATCATCTGTTTGAAAGACTTCATCGACTCTGATTTTGCCTTTTCTATTTGTACTTATACAATACCTTGGACAACTCGAGGGTCCCATGTGACGTTGAATTACTGGACATGACCTTTCCTCTGGATTTCCTGGATTTCTTACACCTAATGCATGTCTTCTGTACTTAATATTGTACAAATGAACTAATCTGTTGGTTGCATTTAAGTAGGTGAATTCAAGTGTGGAATACTATATATCAAATGCTGAGGAATGGGAGACGTCTCAGCTTGGATTGGCGAATATTTACATAATTCTTTAAATTATCAAGCGAGAGAAGTGTGAATGTGATGTTGTGGACCAATATTTACTTTCACACTTCAATTCTAGTTGGATTTCTCCAATGCTCTTTTAGTGCTGCAATGATACTAGCATAAGACGGATCTTTAGCTTTTTCTAGTTTTAAACGTTCTTTCGAAGAAAAATTTTCTGTTACAAGCATATTATCTTCTAGGGAATTTGAACGGAACACCATGTCATCCTCTTATGTGGGAACGTTGTCAGTTATTTTTACGTGTTGGCGGCAGGCCCTGTCGGCTTTTCATCGCTTTCGTCTACTGGCTTTTCATTCTCAACTGGCTCTTTTTGTTGTAGTCTCAAAAAGATATCTACTGGCTTTTCTTTACCGCTATAATTTGGAAATGGTGGTCAGATAAAAAGATGCGTTAACGTGAAAATTTTTCAATCTTATCTGGCTGGGTCTGTGAACTTACTAAACAATTATTATCAGTGTAGAGAACAAAATGGCGATTTAATAGATATAAACGATACTTACGTAGGCAGTACACAATTCCCGCCAATTGCTTCTGCAACGTCTAATATCACCGTTCCGTTTTCGTGAGTCTTCTGGAACAGTACGAAACTACTTTTTCGTCCTGAGTAACTGGGTTGAAACAAGTTAATAGTTCCCCAATTTGGTATGTACTGGCATCAGTGTAGACACGAATTTCTCCATTCTCATGAAAACGGTGTAATGATGGAGCTTGGATGATGCCTGATTTTATTTGTTCAAAAAGTAAATCATGGAATTGGTCCAATTTTAATTTCAGAATCTTTGGCTAAGAGTTGTGGAAACGGCTCAATTCGATTTGTAAAATGAAGTACGCGTGCTCTCATAAAACTGCACAAACCCAGAAAACTGCGACGTTGGTTTTTCTTTCTCGTATCCTGGAAATCTCGTATTGTCTGTACTATTTTGGCTGATATCGATATCGTGTCTGCTGAGACCCGAAAAACTAAGATATCCAAAGCTATTACAACGCGCTGAAATTTATAGGTTTTCTTAGTGTGACTTCAAAAGTTGTATATTTTTGGCTGCTTTGCTTGAGCAAAATTTTGAAATAACTTTGGCTGATATCTATGTTTAAAATCAATTTCTTACCTTTTGGATTAGTCAAAATATCCTTTGCTGACAGAAATGGATAAATATTTCGTATATATATTGCAAAGAATGGGCTTCAAAGCCAACGTAAAGTAGCTGCTGTTTGGTTTCTTTACAAGAAGCAGAGTCGAAGAATAAGGACTAGTTGAAATTTCCTTAAAACTTCCAGCTTCTTCCAATTTGCTAATTTGAGAATCTGTCTGTTTTCTGATGCCGATTGGTATTGGTGGTGATCTTCTGTGAAAAACAGCTGCTTTATCTATTCGGATTTTGTGAACATACCCATGAAAATGGCCTGTCGGTTAAACAATAGGCAAACACGTCTCAGAACTTGTAGAGTAACTTAGCTATGCTGTTTCGTATTTCTGTTGGAAGATCAGGGTTGATGTCAAAGAAAGAAAGAATGAAAAGTTTTTCAGTATACTTCAATAGTTCTTTTATTTTTTCTTACATCTGTATTCATAAACGTTATCTTCGTCCCTTTTCTATTTTTCGATGTTCTATGAAATTTCGTGCATCGTAATCTCTGAGTATGCATCTGGTGAATTTTAAGGTAAAATAGCTTTATGCCTTGTTGGGTTCATAGCCAAAATAGTTGGATTATCCACTGGCATTTTCACCGTCCATCTTTGAAGATTAAATCTGTTTTTTAATGTTTCTAACAATGTTATCTACAGACATGCTGAGTCTTGAGTTTCTTGATTGTTCACCATTACCGGAGGATAGAAATATGATTTTGCAGGTATTGCCATGGTCTTGGTTAGAAAGACATTTGCTGTGCTTATCTGATTTAGTGACACAATTGTAGCTTGAAAAATCTCTTGTTTATTTTCCTTTTCTTGTGGTAAAGACGATTTCCTTGGTTTCTTGTAAAAATAAATAGTATTTCTTTCTAAGTCGAGCTGAGTCAATAATTTTTTTAAAAGATTCTGCCCAAATATAGGACTAAAGTTACCTTTCCCTATTATTCTAAAACAATGAGAATAGTACGTCTTTCCAACTTTAAATTTTACTAAGGCAACGTATTTCAATTTGATCAGTTTGTTAGCCACCCCTTGATTTGAGTTTCAAATGGCATTAAAGCAGTTTTCTTTGGAAGTTCTTCTCTGGGCCAAATACTGAGGGTACTAGCAGAATCGATAATTACTGGTAGTGCATTATCGCCTGCCTGAATTTGAATCAAAGATCGATTATTATCGGTGGTGTAATTTGTAAAAACTCTTTTGTTATTATTTATATTTAAATTAGTATCAAAAGTATATTCAAATTTTCGTTTGAAGTACTTGTTCCTTGCTTCCCCCGCTCGTTTGTAGATCGGAGGCCTTATTCGTTTCCCCGTCTTTTTGTCTTTCCTGTTCGAACATACATGAGCCGAGTGTCCTGGTTCGAAACACACCGCGCAAACTGTAACTGTCCCTCATGTACCAGGGTGTCCCATAAGTTTCCCGCCACGCATCATGTAGAACAGAAAGATGTAATTGTGCAATGGAGAAGATGCTTTATTCTGCAAAATATATGCTATTGGGCTCTATAGTGGATAACCATGTTTCTGGCAAACTGTGCATACCACTCTTTAAACTTTTTTGTCGAAGAACATTTGTATCCCAGGCCGCACATCATCCTCATTGGCGAATGTTTTAGGTAAAGGAAGTGCCCCATTGAACGCAACAAGTGGTCATCGGAAGATGCTAAGTCCGGACTGTACGCAGGATGTGGTAGCAGTTCAACACCTTCCAAGTTACGAAATTTTTCTTGGGTGACACGAGACCTATGGAATGGAGCATTGTCCTGCTGCACCAACAGACTTTTGCAGTTGATCAAATGGGGGCATTTTTGAGGCACAGCTTGAAACATGCGTTCCAGTTGCTTACAGTACAACTCAGCATTTACAGCACGACCACAAGGAACAAGTTCCCTGTGCACAGGACCTTAGAAATTCCACCATACACTAAGCATCACATTGTTGTCATACCGTCCTTGTTTAACCTCGGGTGCTGCGTCCTGGCGTCGGTCCAACCATTGATTAGTGTTGTCTGGATTCCGATAATAAACCTGTTTTCATCTGACGTCACAATCCGTTTAATGAAACGCTGATGCATGGGATTGTTCAACAGTCCCTTGCACTCTGTGTTGTGCCTGCTCAGGAGTGAGATCATGAGGGACAACTCGACATCGTCTGTACACCTTGCCAACTGTGGCCAATTTTCTGTATAATTGATTTTGAAGAACCAACTTCGGAAGCCAAGCTACCGGTACTGGTGCTTGGATTCGCCTCCACAGTTTCGCGTACATCCGCCGTGTTGATGGTTGGGGGTCGCCCTGAACGTTCTTTATCTGACAAGTCATAGTCATCCGCTTTGAATTTTCAGAACCACACCTTTGCTGTGTCGTAACTCACTGTACGTTCCACTCTAGCCACACAGATGTTTCATGCTGCTACACGAGGTGTGTGTCCCAATTGAAACTCATACAGCAGGAGCTCACGAATTAGCGTTCTTTGCTTCTCCATATTTCACATCAGAAGACCACCCGCAGTGTGAAGTAAAGCGACCAGTAATGGATATCTACCAGGGAACAGATTCCTCCTTACAGTTGTGTATCTGTTGCTGTGTTGCAGTTACTCACTACTCTGTGCAGGGCTGCTCAATGTTCATGTTGTCATATTGCAGAAAACTTATGGGACACCCTGGTATCTGATTGGTTATCTCCTTTCTTCTTGTAGATTTCTTTCTTTTGATTCTGTTAACCATTTTTCTTGTAATATTTATTGTTAGGTTGTCTGCCCTTTTTCTTATAAGTGTGTTTGTAGTGCACATTTAGTGGTGTTATTTTCCATATTGAACTGAGGAGAATGAGTAGCTTGTTCTGGGGGGGTTGTTTTTAATTAGAATAAGGTTCTACTTGGGCAATTTGGTTGTTTGGAACATTTGGTGCATATTGCGAATGGCAGAATGAGAGAATAGGAAGGTGAGGACAAACTTGGTGGTTTGTAATTTCTTGAGGTTTATTTTGATTATTTGGATCATGTTGATTGGTAGGATTAAATATTGGGTATTTTTTTTTTCATGTGAAATTGGTAACTGTGGGTTCATAATTTGAAAGATAGAGTTTGGTTTTGTACATTTGGATTATTCATTACTTGCATGGTTGAATTTTGAGGAAGCGAGGTTTCATTTATTTGAGGTATTTGGTCATTTAGCTTTTGAAAAGCTTGTACTTTCTTACATAGTCTCTCTTTCTATTAAGTCATGAGAGTTCTCTAGAGCATGCAATCTAGTTTAAAGAGCCTGTACGGTAGCATGCGTTTCTAGGCCTATTTTCTTCAGAAAATTACGTTGGAAACCTGACGACAAATAATGTTTTCTCCTCTTCGCTACAAATTGTCAAATTATGTCAAATGGTCCTCAGCTTGCGAATCAAGTAAGCATCAATCGATTCTTCTGGATATTTTTATACCTGATGTATTTCTATTTCGGCCCTGTACTGAGGAAATCTAGGACGACTTAGGTTGGAGAGCTTCTCTTTTAACTGATTATATGTAATGTTTGTCATCTGATTCAGCGATTGTAAATGCAATTTTAAATCTAATATTACATCATGAAGGTACATCGGGAGGATACTTTCTTATCGTTGGTCCATCCTTGCAAAGTGGCTAGATATTCAAAAAGCATAAAGAAACGATCTGGAGGTTTACTAATTCTTCATGAAAATTTGGTTAAGTGTGGTAGATTAAAAGAAGATTTCGTAGCTATTTTGGTTTCTTCATCAGAACTACTATCTGAATTATCTTCTATTGTCCTTTTGCTGGACCTAGTTTTAGGCGTCTATTGACATTTATGGCAAATTTACCAACTCTACAGAAAAACAAAAATACTTTTCATAATAATTTACTAAAACTTGGGTTTGATGATTCCTCCTTGTTGGCTTATAATCCGATGTTGTCCTCCTTGAGCTTTTCAAGAATACGATGTTATCCTGAACCAGGGATTGTTGTAGACGGGGACTGATGTTTTCTAAAAAGTTGTCCTGATATTGAGAATTAGTGATCAAGGCGTAGTTTAGCGACAACAATCGCTAAAAAACAAATGAGAAATAGTTTTTCTGATTGGAGAAAATAATTGCCATAAAAATGAATAAATAAATAAACAAGTTATTCTGCAGAACGTAAAGGCGTCAATCAAAGTGTGTGTGATTTTCTGTTAGCCAGCAAACAGTATTTCGATAAATACCAACGTACACAAATTTATAACAGTGATCAAATTGGTTTTAATCTCGAAATTTATTCCGGACTTACATTGGATATTAAAGGGACCAAAACAACAGAAGCAATCGTCCAATCAAAATCATCCACAACTCATTCATAAACAATTATGCCCAGTATTTCAGCTGCTGGGAAACTAACGAATCCGCTTTACACGTAACATCGTGTTCCCGGTAACCGGAGGCAACTTTGGTCCAAGAGTTTTGGAATCATTGTTTACAGCTGACAACCTATACATTGCAGCTTCGAGCAGTGGAAAGATTGGCAAACAGCATTTGTTAGAGTGTTTTGCAAAGGTTTACGTCCCTAATGTGTCAGAGGATTCTGTACGTTAGTCGATTCTTGGACCACTTACAAGGACGAAGTCGCAATGACAGCAACAAAACCGTCCAATTGCAATTTCACAATCTTACGTATCCCTCCAAAGACGACAAGTTTTATCCCACCTCCGGACGTTTATTTCTTCAGAATGTGGAAGAAATTTGTTTTTCTGATCCAGTCTTGCTTGATAACCTGGATATCAATCTTCATCAACGAAACAATGTCTTAAAAATCCACTCACTTGTTCATTACCAATTCCCCTCTCCAAGATTCAACAACTTAATCGCTTAATCTTGCTTGAAAACGGATACATTGAAGATCGGCCACCACATTTCCAAAACCCTGTCAAATCTTGCTTCAATCTGGTTGTCACTTATTGCGAATTGTGCTCTTCGTCAACTATTCCCCTATTATGTTCATGGTGCAAAAAGTTTCTTTGTTTTCAACAGTCTTTCCTTGATTATCACTATTGTACTAGTTACGTCAATTAGATCTTTTTACATGAAATGTGAATGTATTTGTAAAGCTTGTTGGGAATAGCTTTATTATTGCGCTTTGCTATTTTCTATTGATTGCTTCTGTTCCTTTGAAGTTGTATTTTTTTGTAGTTTGCGTAACATTGTACGCTATATTTCCTGATAATTTTGTGTTTATCGAACGAGAATCGGTTACTGTTTAATTTTTGTTTGTTCAGGTGTCATAAGCCTATCGGCTTTTCATGTTTTGTGGTTTGAAATAAACAACTACATCGCAACGCTTAAAACTTCAGAAAGAGTGGCGGAAGCCCATCCCATCACTATTCATGCACTGACAATAAATCGCAAAATCAATATTTAGCAAATATGGGCCTAACTTCGTACTGGTTAGCCCTAACTATAGAGCAAAAATAAGCATACCATTGGATTTGTGGGAAAATTTGCTATTACAATGAAGTGTCACATGCTATGGTTTTCATTTTAAAAAGTTGAGCCTGATTCAAAATGGGGGATTTCAAGATGGTTGCCGTGAAGGTCACACCTACCATACGACTTCCCCCTAGACCTAATATGTCCCCACTTTTTTTTTTACTTTTTATCATTCACACGCAGCTTACAAGTATTAAGGGACTTTTGCCTTACCCTGTAAATAACTACATCACAACTCTTCAACATTCAATAACTTGAAAGAACATACTCCATGACAACAATTTCTGTCATGAGACATAATACATACATGCCCTCTATCAGAAAATAAAATTACATTGAAATCGGAGCCGGGCGCTTGGGTGATGCCCTTGTAAGGTGGGCAGAGAATGTAGTTCGGATGGGAGAAAACTGAGATTATATAACATGGTGGCTGGTAACTCAGAGGAATGAGGGCCTTAGGATGACCAACTCATCGTTGAGATAACAATTTTCGCATCAATAAAGATGAGACGGAATCTTCGGAGGTAGATTTGTATAATAAAAACTGTCTCGATCTTCGTCAGGGTAGAATCCAATGGCGAACAATTTTACAGTGGCGAAGAACTTGTGAGTTCCGTAAGGCATAGAGTTAATTATTTAGCTAGTTTATTATTTCATATTAAGCAGCTGGTTATATATACGAAGTTCGATTCACTACAATATTTTTAATACGTTGAAGCAAACATCGATCATAATATGTAATCCAATTTGTTATTCACCGTTCCATAACATAAAGCTAGAGGTAGTTTTTAATATAGTATGTGATTTCCATTTATAACATAAATAGGTGTAAAAATGTTTTATATGAAGATCAATTAAGAGTTTCGTAGTCAAGGGGCAACGATACGCATAAATTAGTAAAATGAACGAAAAAAATAAAAGTAATCAATATGAGTGTGTTTAGTATCATTAATTCTTAAATTATACTCAGAAATATTAAGCAACACTTTCAGTGGAAATTGTTATACGACTTTAGAAAACAATTAATTTAAATCATTTTTGCATGGTTATTGATACAAGGACTACAGATTAGAGGAAACTATTTGTTCCCATCGCCTTCTCCAGGTATTGTTTCATAAGAAACCACATAAAGAAATCATATTGCAATTACTTCTAGGCTCCAATAAATTTTCACCAAACTGTCTTGGGCCATAACAAACATTTTTAAAAGGTATTAACATGTGTGTAAGGACCTTTTCCGGCACTATTCATGTTCAAATTCTCTGTAAGAATCTGTCAATTCTTTACACGGAAAATACGTTGCACGTGCTATATTTTCGTACCCATTTTTACTTTCTTCAACTGGCCTGTACGCGCGTAGTTTCCTATGTATCTTTTGCAAATCGGTGGTGGCACATAAAAACTCAAGAGAAGACCATGGTTTCATTAACATATACGTGCTGAATCATCTTCAAAGTATCGGGAGCAGACTTGATCGTTATTTTGGAAAACATTGATGTTCGTTTGCTGCTTCAACTGCGGGATGCCGTACTTCGCAACTTGACTACTTTACACAAAGTGCTCGGTTCTACGTAACTTGTCCATCGTGAGCACACCATTCCACGTGTCCAGCAATCCACTCCGTTCTACGATATGTACGTCTGCCTCGGTCATAGCGTTAAGTCATAGTGTCTGCATCCTACTACAAGTCCTCGGATGTCAGTTTAGTATGACATTTCTACGTAACATTAATATCATTCTTGGATAACATGACTACTACCGAAAGCTTACTACTTGTTTTATTTGCCTATTTGTATGATATTGTTTTATGAGTAATTACCCTGTACGCCTAAGCAAACTCTTTTCCTATCTGCTCGTTTATATATGCATACGAAACATGAATATACTACTCGATGCAATGGTAATTCTTTTACGTTTCTCCTTTCGAATGTCGTGTTCAGAGGAAATTAACTGTACAAATTTACAAACTATCAGAAAATAAGTAAGTAAGTGTTGTTCTACATCTATTTGTTTGTTTTGTGTTACTGTATTTCGTTATACGCGATTGTTCATATTATATTTCCATACTTATTTTAGGCTCATAATATAAAATACCTTTATATACTCGCATCAATATAGTATTCTTCTCATATCCCCTTTAACAGTAATTTAGGTATACAGGAAGATACAAAATAATGTATATACACTTCAAGAAAGAGGAAAATGAGATAAATGTGTATGTAGCAAAAATATACTTACATCCAAAGAAGAATACACAACACAGTTGTACTTTGGAGATACCAAATGTACTCAAATTGGTGGCAATTAGCGGCTAAGCACCTCTAAGTGTGGTGAATTACTCCTGGAGCAATACTTTCCAAGGTGCACATGTCTATCCGATTTCTCTTCGAAGTCCTGCTAAGGCTTTTGGTTCTCTTTCTTTAGATCTCCCACAACTAAAAGTTTCAAGAAGTTATATCAGGGCAACGGAGGAAGGACCAATCGCACCTCATCGCCCTGGCAAATTTCCATCGACGAAAGTACGCAACTCATTGTAGTAGTGTAGTGGAGTCTGTAGCAGCGCATGCTTACCAGAAACAGTGACCTAAAAAATAATCTGAAAGAAACTCCATTAACAATATGACATCCCTTCTGCAAATCACAAATTGTAACATGAGTTTCAAACTTTTCGCGAATACACTCAATTGTTAGGAGTGTTGGTGGTTCATCTACATTGTTATTGTACTTCCACAGCATTTTCAAATTTCCATTAATACTTCAAAATGCTTTTACGCTGCTCGAAAGACAACAATGTTGCTGCTATTATTTCAATTTGTATAGTGACCTCCTGATCGCATGGTGACTTCAGCGCCATCTATCCAGCGGAACATGATTCTGTTCACTAACTCCATCTGTAGAGTGATAATCGTAGTAGAAGTTGCTACGGTGATTCACTTCCATTTCGAAGGGAAAACATTAAAAGCACGCTTTAATATGCGTATACATTATATTAAACCACATTGTATATGCCAAATCAATCGTAGGAAAGTAAAGTAGTAGTAAAACTATGAAAAATTCGAATACATAACAATAAATAAATCAAGTACTTCTGACCTTTAAGAATGTCTTAAATTAGTTGAGCAAGTTTTAGAGCCTACAGAGTTATCAAATATTTTTTTAAGTTTTGCTTCAACTTACCACATAATCCATAGAAACAGGCTCCTGTACATGAAGAACAGGGGCTTCCAATATTGTAGATTGGTCTTCCTGGTATACTACTTCCTTCTCCATAATTACAAACATAAATCTGACGATCCAAACCATTTTCTTAGAATTCTCGTCTTCCACATCCTACTTTTCTGGTTGAACCCCATACTATAGTAGTATACAGTCCAACTTTGGTGACATGCCTGTGTTACAAAGAAAATGTTTACAATTATATTCAGCAGCACGGAATCATTTTGCACTTTCTCTACTGGTGAACCTTATAGTAATTACATATAGAATAGAGGTGGCAAGAGTACGCGGGCGGTAATAGTACGAAGTGCCAATATCTGCAAAATAAAATGTCGACTGGCAACGCTGTTCTGACGTATTGATGAGGATTAATGACATTAGAGCAATCAACATTAAAGACGTAGGAAGTATTACTCAAGTTCTATGTAAGTAAACATTTTTGTATCACGTACAAGTAATATTGAGAGCTAAGTTATTGAAGTTTTTCTGTGACTTATAATATGGATAACTTGTGCTATTTTTGCCTCAATAGTTAACATTGATCAAGTATTCTACTAAAGTACACGTGACCTTTCATGAACACTAGATGTCAAACTTACTCTGAGTCACTTTAAAATTCAAGTAGTGGGGGAAAGTATACGCAGTTATGATCGGGGCAAAAGTACAAATGCGTACTTTTGCCGCATAAAGTAGTAATAAATTTCATTAAAAAGACCATTCAAGATTTGCTTTCTGGGGAAGTTTTAACTGGAATGAGAAGAGCATCAGGCTTCAGTAAAACACAAGTTTAACACTTCTTCAAAAATTTACAATAATGTCTCGAGCAGAATGGACAAAACAGGTATAAACACGGTTCCAAATAAGTTAAAGAAAAGTGTATCAACCAAAAGTAAATCTACAGTGAATAATGTGTCAGCAGAACGTGGAACTAGGATCACAGTGATATGCTGTATGAGTCAGTTAGGTAACTTCGTTCCCCATATTTTCATATTTCCTAGGAAAAGAATAAAGAATGAACAAACGGATGGTGCACCACCTGGTTCCTTGGCAATGCTATCACACTCTGGATACATAAGTTCTCAGCTTTCTGTAGAACGGCTTCACCATTTTCAGAAATATTTCCATTCTGATCCTGCCAATAGCAAAGTGTTATTGATTGTTGATAATCATAGTTCTCACATATCTTTAGACGACATTCATTTTCATTTTTTATTTAGGGACCCTCATACCACCCCCACCTCTTTGCAATCTTTGCACCAAATCCACTTCCCGTGTCTGAAGGACATCAGAGAACTAAAAATGTTCTCCGTGGAATTTGGGGTGGGCCATCCCCATTTGTCTCCCTGTCTCGACCCCTGACGCGGCATCGAGGCACGGAGTCACAAGGACCTGTTTTTCATTATTACATAATGGGGTGGAATCGGGGATGTTTCTTTTAGCCTGGTTCCCGGTGGACAAACCCGGGCCTTAGTTCCACATTGGGGGGAATGAATTTACTTTATTTTATTTTATTTTTCCTTTATTTTAGATGATGTATAAAATAATACATATGGACTTGATTTACTACTATACAATGGTTCTTTATTTGTGTTATGTTTTTATTTTATTTAGTTTTTATTTAGTTAGTTTGATTAATTTATTTATTTCACCTGCATAACACTTTTATTTTTATTTTTATTTATTCGATTCTTATCACTCATACTCCATTCGTACTGACTTTGTTGAAGTTAATTATTTTATTTTGTTTAAGTTTTTCCTCATTTTAGATTGTTTTTCTTATCTCTCCTAGGTTTAATACAGTTTTAGATTCTAATATTGCCATATTGCTTGCATGGTTCATGCTTTAATCTCCCTCCATTTCCTGTTTCCTAAATGTCTAACTCTTAATTTTATACAAAAACATTTAACATCAAGCAACATTCATCCATCTCATTCACTCTCTTGCAAGAGAGTCAGCATCCGAGAAGTCGGCCTCCCGGCAGCAGGATTCCTCCTCCATATCTTCTGATTGGGGCTGGTCCGGGGGGATCCTCCTCATCATCTTCTTCTTCTCTGCACTACCACCTACACAAACACGACACTCGCATCACATCACTGCACAATTTAACTATTAGTTATTTACCATTCAGAGTTTGTGCAGTCCATACCTAGGGTTGGCAGCGCCCTGGGGGTGACCTTATTTCATTTATCTTCGCTTATCTCACTTCATATAAACTAACTTCCACTCTGCCCTCAGGGGGTATTTAGCAGACCATAGCCGTAATTAAGATGGTAAATCCACAAAGTTTGTATGAGTCCGCTTTTGTTTACCACTTCCCCTTTTAGGCTCATTCATTCCCATTTGTTACTTCACGCACACGCACACGATAAACGACACGACAGGGATAACATCAATATTAACGACACGCCACGACGTCTGTTCCGTCCATAACAGTCTACTATTTGTCGTTTGTCATTCCTATTCACATTTCCTATTCTTGTTTAACCATAGGTTTAGTTGTTCTCCTTTCAGATCCTATTTACGTATTCCTGTAAGCAAATGTATGAAATCCTACTTGCCAAGCTGTCCAGAGAGTTCCTTGTTTGTTCATTTTTCACTATGTCTTCTAAGCGTTGGTTGTTCAGCTCTTCTCTTAAATCTATTATTTGTTGTCTTTCTTTTCCATCTGAGTCTATCTGATTTCGGTGGCATTCAAGGACCACATGCTCGGGAGTGGATAGCCGCCCGCATTCACAGTTGGGAATGTTCGTTATTCCTAATGCGTATAATTTCTGCTTGTACTGCAAATGGCCACTTAGAAATTGCACCATCCCCTGGATGTGTTGCATTCTTCCCAACTCAGTCGCTCCGAAATGTTGTTAATAATATTAAACAATCTCCTTGATTTTGTACTTTTCCCCCAATATTTTTGACATTTTTCTACTATTTTGTTCTCGATTTCCTCTTTTGAATTTACTATATCACCTAAAATTTCCGTTGTCCTGATCAATTCTTCTTTTTTATGCCAGTACAGCGTTGCAGCTGTAATAACCTCCAGATGGAGCGTTGCAACTCCCAAGATGATGTTCAAATTCACTCCCGGCGCCGTCCTAAACGCCCCAGACAACCTCAACAAGACCCTCCTCTGCGCTACGTTTATTCCCTCTGCAAGTTTCTTTTTTTCATTCAATCTATGTGCCCATACCCTGGCACCATATGTGCCTATTGCATTTATGATCTGATTATTATAAAGTTTCAGTAGACGTATTGGTAAACCATACTTATTGTTCGCTATTGTTGACAATTTGTTCCCAACTTTAACTATTCTGCTTTTGATATTTTCAATGTGTTCTTCAAAATTTAATTTCTCGTCTATCGTAATTCCTAAATATTTAAATGACTTTACCCTCTTAATTGGTTCATTGCTGTATTTTATAGTGGGATTTCTTTCTAATTTACTTTTGAATATTATGTATTTTGTTTTTTCGGTGGATATTGTGAGTTTATTGTTATCACACCATTGTTTGACTCTTATCATTATTATTCTCGTTTTGTGCTCTATTTCTTTTCTAGAGTCCGCCTCCACCAAGATTGCGATGTCGTCCGCATAGGCAATGACTGGGCGTACCTCCCTCATTTCATGTAGATCCCCAATGCATGGATCTATGCACATGTCCCAAAAAAATTGGTCCACACACTGACCCCTGTGGACATCCCTTGTTTGGTGTTGTTAGTTTTTCACCTGGAGCACAGAGGTTAACCACTCTACCCTCGCAATAATCCTTAAGCACTCTTACTATGTACTTTGGTATTTTTAAGTTATCCATGTTCTTGAAGAGAGCTGGCCACCATAAGTTATCGCACGCTCCCCTAATATCAACGAAAACAGCTACTACATATTTACCCTCCGCCTTCCTTATTCCTGTACAGAATTTGTTAACTGCATCCTGAGTTGATCTACCTTTCCTAAAACCAAATTGGTTGTTATCGTTTTCTAGTCCATCTCTTGCTTCTTGTTGCCTTTTTATGATGACTTTTTCAAAAAAATTTCCAATTGTGTTCAGGAGGCAGATGGGCCTATATGATCGTGGATTTTCACGCGGTTTTTCCTGACCTTTTAACAGTATTATTAAATTTGCTTCCTTCCATTTTTTAGGGAAGCGTCCCTGCCTCAGACATTCGGCGAAGAGTCTTGCCAGATATGATGTCCAAATGTGCGTGATTTTTTTAATATATTTCCGATTTCAATCCGTAAGGACCCGGCGCTTTTCTATATTTTAATGATTTTATTGCCTGTTGAACTTACGAATTTTGTACAATTTTCTCATCTTTATTCTCTTCTTCTTTCAGTCTTATTATTTTCCTCAATTGTTCTTCTGATTCTATTCTTACTCTTCGTTGCTCTTCAGTTTCATCTTCCTCTTGATCTTTAGGTATTAGCTCTTCCATTAACAATTTCGCCGAGTCCCTCCAGTTCTTTGTATATGTACCATCTGCTTTCTTTAGTGTTGACAAGGTAGTTGGTTTAGTCTTTTCCATACATAATTTGTATGGTGCGCCCCATGCATCCGTTGTTAGGTTATTATCCAGGAACTTTTTCCATGTTTCTCCTTTCCTACTGATTATTTTTTCTTTATACTCTTTCTTTGCATCTCTGTATTGCTCTAATTTCCTGTTTCTAAGCGCCGGGTCTCTGGCTTGTTGGTAGCTTTTCCTTCTGGATCTTACAATCCTCCTCAGCCTATCCAGTACCCCGCACCAGAAAGGAGTTCTGCTCTTATTCTTATTCTTTTTGCTAGGTGGACATGCTCTTCCAATCGCATACTCAGTTCTGCGTTCTACCTCCTCCACTAGTTGATCCAGATTTATCCCCTCTGTCACTTCTGGCAAGGTCAAAATTTCCTCCATCTTTCTCCAGTCCATCTTCATCAAGTTGTATACGGGTCGCACTTGCTCCATGGCAGTGGTCTGTGCTGCATTTTTCTTCTGCCTTATTTCTAATTTTATTATATTATGATCGCTACTTGTTTGCCCGTCCAGTACTTGGCAATTTTGTATGTCGTTAAGTAAATTTGGAGAGGTTAGTGTAATATCGATGTTGGTTTCCGCGCCCGCTCGATTCCTATATGTTGGTGGTTGTCCCTCAATGTTACATATTATTAAGTTATTTGCTTGTATCAGGTCTTCCATTAATTCCCCTCTTCTGCGATCTCTGTCATTTGCGATATTGCTATACCATAAGGGTGATTTTG
This sequence comes from Lepisma saccharinum, assembly GCA_022664845.1. Taxonomy (NCBI): domain Eukaryota; kingdom Metazoa; phylum Arthropoda; class Insecta; order Zygentoma; family Lepismatidae; genus Lepisma; species Lepisma saccharinum. Next base: position 111,542 of record JAGDQP010001082.1, read on the forward strand.
CGTTTGCATCCATAGTTATGATTATATTTCTATTCCTGTATGTATTTATTATGTCTTCAAGTTTTTCAACGAATTGGTCTATTTCGAATCTAAATTAGCAGTACATGCTTACTATTATATATTTCTTGTTGGTTGTCAGTAGCTCCTCACAGGCAGTATGTTCATCTGTATATTGGGATATTCCTATTAGTTTGTTCTCAGGGTTCAAGTTTACGATGGCCGCTTTTGGATTAGGTCCCTTCATCACTATTTGTGCTGTTGTGGGTATGTTAATTAATCTACTTTTTAAAGTGTATGGCTCCTGAATACACATCAAATCCGTCTTCATTTCTTCCAGTAACTTCCTTAGCTCTAAGCCGACCATTCCTGAATTTTGTGCATTAATCTGCAGCACAGAACACTGCTCCGGCCGCATTTATGTTGGAAACCTCGTATACACTTAGCAGTGTGGTCACGGCTCCTATGGATCCAGCAGCACCCTGCCATGCGCCCTCACGAAATCAAGATAAACCTCCTCAAGCTCGAAGGCCTCTTCTCTTCTAGCGAAGCCAACCTTAATCAGCCCCATCAGCTCAAGTGGGTCGGTCGGTAGACCCTGTCGCCTTAACGAGATTCTATCCACTGCGTCTGGAACGGGAAAAGTTATCCTTTCTCCGTTGTCATGTTGCTTTCTCACAACATGTCTTAGCGCTATTGTCAAAGTTTGTGGATCCTCCAGGGTGGCCAGCTTGTATCTGTTGTCTTCAATTGCATATGTCCAATCTCTTCCCTTGTCTATTTCTCCGGAACAGCTTGGTTTCGGTTCTTCTTCTTCTTCCTCATCACTTTCTTTTCTGCCAGGGTATTCTTCTATCTCAGTCTCAATGTCTACTTCTTTCTTTATTTTATGTAATTGCTCATTCACTTTTGTGTTTAGCTTCGCCATTTCTTCAGCTGATTTTTCACCAGGGAGGAGTCTTGTGAACCAGGCATTCCATCGTTTCTTCTTTTCCGTTTGAGTACTTGTTTCCTTTGTTTCCACAGTTTCTTCTCTATGCTCTACTCTATCTTTTATTGGTTCTTGCATTTTGGTGTTCATCGCTATGCTTTTCTTTTTCTCTCTAAATTCTATTATTCTTTGTCTATCTCTTCTTTTCCGCGACGGGGATTTGATTCTCCTTATTTCTATTGACATTGCTGCCTCCTTTTCTTCTTGTTGTTCCAATCCGAATCCGATAGGTTTATTAGAACTCTTCCTGATTTTGTTCTTTCCTTTCCTGTATTTCGCTTCTTCTGGGTTCATATAATATGCTAAAATTGATTTCTACATCTGAGATTACTTTCCTATAAATGTTGTTGTCGCTTATGTACATCTAAAAATTATTTTGTTATTCTCATTTTCGTTATATTTGTTAAATTTTACTATTACCTCCTTTGGGTCATATCTCCACTGTCCCATACCGAGCGCTGGAATATTTATTTCTATTTTTCATCCATTTGTAATTCCTGCAACCTGAATAATACATCTTCTAGATCCTCCAGAAGGTCCTGTTTCGAGGACTGTACATGTATGAACCTACATCCATAATCATTCTCAGTGTAGTGTATTATTAATATCTTTCCATTACTTCTATTAATTTTGATGTTATTTGTCATTTTGAGGTCAAACGTCTCATGCGACTCAACAACATACCTGGCAAAGCCCATGGGGAAAGTCACCAGATTGGGATTTATAAAATGCATTATTGTTTGTTCCGAGTTTTCCAGATTTAAGCTGCCTTTAGTAACCGTTATCGAGTTCTCTTTGTTATTTGTTCTAGGGGTCTTTCTTAGCCAATCAATGAACTTTGTTTCTTGTTCTTTGTCCCCCCATGTCGTCTCCTTTGTCCATAATTTCTCATATTTTGATAGGATCTTGAGTTTTTCAGCCATAATTTGTTTTGCTTACATTCCTTGCGAGTAGGCTCTGGTAGGTTTGGCACTCTTTAAAGTCCTCTACCTTGCATTCTTTTTTCCTCATTTTGCATGGTATGCATACTCTTTGCTGTTGTTTCTTTGGGCATGCTTCTTTTTTGTGATTCTTTTCTCCACAGTGTCCGCAGACCTCATCACCACTGCAGAAGAGTGTGATATGGCCTAGATCGCCGCACTTAAAACACTTAGTAACCACCAAGTAGTCCTTTATTGAGTGTCCCGTATAGTTGATATATATCCTAGGCCTTTCCTGCAGAACCTTCCTCACCTCTGGAGATACTTCCACTACTGCATGACAGACTCTCTTGCCTTTCGGGCCAGTCCTAAACTTTACTTTGTTTTCTGTTAATGCCTTCTCTACTAGTTGCTCGTCATCAATGTTCGTGTTGATTATCTTCGTAGCTATTTCCTCATTTGTCAATTCCGATTCCACGCTGTAGACATTCAGTAGAGGGTTCCTCTTTTTCTGCTCCTCTATTTGAAAATTGTCTTTGACTCCTTTCTTGTTAATTATTTTTTCCACAGCCTCCTTTGTTTCTGCCCTTACCACCATCATTGTTTTTCCGGTGTAAATCGAGGCTCTTATTTTGTCAGTCTCCAGGTTTATTCTGCTCACCCAGCTGCTTTTCAGTTGGGCCATCGTCTCTCCACGTTTTGGACGTATATAGAGCGCTGGCTTACCTTTTTCTCTGATTTCTTCGATTTTTTGCTCTCTCTCCGAAACTGGCTGTTTCTTCAGTGCTTCCGCAAATGTCGGTTGTTGTCTTGTTGTTGCTCTGTTAATTAGGAGTTGTTCATTCCTTAGTAGTTCTGTTATTCTTCGAGTTTTTTCATTTTTCTCTCCTGTTCTTTTTTCTTGTCGCTCTCCAGGTTCAATCTTAATTGTGTCTCTGCCATTGCTACTTCCAGCTTCGCTATCTCTGGGTTTAACTCCTCATTCTTTCTCCTAAGATACATATTCTCCTCTTCAATTCTCTCTGTTTTACCTTCTATCCTGGCCATATTCCTTGCCTCCACTATATATTCCTCGTTTTTTCCTCTTAGTCTATCCAGCTCTTGTTCTAAGAACTTTATTTGTTCCGCTAGAGCAACTTCAAGTCCTTCCACCTGCTGTGATGTGTTGGTTTGTTCACTTCCTTCCATCCATTTTTTCTTTTCCATTCGGTGGGATTTTCTTTCCTGTTATAATTTCCTTTAGGCTTTCATTCGCATCTTGTTGTTCCAATAATCTACTTTCCAGGGACGCTATCTTCATTAAGTATTTTATGAGCTTAAGTTTTATCTTTTTGATTGGTTCTTTTCCAATTTTTAGTTTGGTCAATATTCTATCTATTTCCTCAGTGAATTTATTGTACTGCAGAAGTAGTTTTTCTTGATTCTCCTCTAGCTCATCATCAATCGCTTCATCCTCGTCCTCCTTCCTAGTTTCATCTCTGCTTTTTTGTTTCCTTTTCCTCGTGCCGCTCATCCGCGGGAGATTGTAGTTCTCTTCCTTTATCTGTCTTGTCTCTAGTGAATGACTCCTATTTATAGCTTGTCTTCTCTCCACTGATTGACTCCTCCCTGGGGGTGTTCTTATCAATGGAGCACCCTCTCCTTTTCTCTCTCTTCAATTTCTCCCTTCCGCTTTTGCTTTTTTCTCCGCATCCATTTTCCTACGTTCAATCTCCATATTCCTCCTTTTAAGTTCTTCTTCTTGCTGTTTCAGAACTTGATCATCGAGGTTATAGCTGCTTCGCGGAGTATGTGGCTTCTCCGAATCAGCCATATTTCGCGTGCCGGCAGTACCCGTTCGAGTTTAATACCGCGACCTATCGGTTCCAATAGACTCACGTCAACCGCAAAACCCAAGACACGCAAAAACGCACTGGTTAACTTAACGGAAACATCCCCAGGGCCGCAGGTCAATTCCCGGTTCACTCAGGAAGGCAGCGACCAAAAGAAGTAGAGGCGGTGAGGGAATGGGATTGGATAGAGAACTCTGGGCATGTTAGATGACAAAGATGACAATGATTTATGATAGGTGATGAAAAGATGTCTTTTTTCTCTCTCATTTTTTGTGAAGGTGAATGATATGATTGATGTGATGGTGGATGATTGGATGGTGATGAGAAAATGAAAAGATGAAAATTATAATAATAATAAAAAAAGCAAAGTAAAAAAAGTGTTTCTTTTCTTCTCTATTTCATCCCTTTTCTATTCTTTTTTCTTCTTTTTTTAAGGTGATTGACATGATTGATGTGATGGAGGATGATTGGATGTGAAAGGTGATGGAAAGATGAAAAATAATGGAAAATGTTTTTTATTTTTATATTTTTTTAGACGACATCGAGTTTTGTAGATAACATGAAATTGTATTGTTAAGCAATAAACATACCTTCTCACAGGAGTCATCATCGATCCCCTAAAGCCGGCCGGATGGCCGAGCGGTCTGCGGCGGTAGGCCATCGGCTCGTAGGTCCTGGGTTCGAGTCCTGGCAGGGGCATGGGTGTGGATTTTAACATTTAACAGCTAAAGGCGAATCTTGATGGGCCGAAGTACCAACTGGCACATGTAAAAAAAAGTTTATCGATCCCCTAAAGACATGGTACACAACATTTTGTGAGACATGGATGAGGAACCATCCTGGATAGCCCATTACCCAATTCAAGTAGCATCTATATTTGCAGATGGATATTTCAAAGCACTAACGGCTGGAAACGCTACGGCAGGCTTTCGTAAATGTGGCATCTTCCCGGTAGATCCAAATGTGTTCAAAGAGGAAGGATTTTTGCTTCTACTGTGATATGTAATGATGAACGTCTGGTATCTAAAGACACATATACAAATAACAGTAACAAACCAGTAAGCAAAAATATTCACAATATTCATCCAACAAAGAGTGCTGGCAATACATCTGCTGAAGAAATTTTTCAAATGGTCAATATTTCTTCAAATCAATTGTGAATAACTCTCCTACGAGCTAAGATTTGTCTGCACAATCCTCCGCATCTCACTCACAAGGTAATCTAGAGTGCATGCAATCAACATCACGTGAAAGTCACGTCAGAATGATCTCGATTACCCCTCCTCCAATTTCACGTCAAGTTGGTAAAAACGCGCTGGCGGCAAATCTGAAATCATATCGTCATCTCCATTCAAGTCAATACGTCAACAGAAATTGCCTAAACATATGTCTTCTACATCACGACAGATAGCGTTTTCAACAAGAGAAAGACATAAGAGAAAATATAGAAATGAAGAATTATATATTTTCCCCGGTTGTGGCGGTGTTTACACAGATCCTTCTGAAGAAGACTGAATTTAATGTGCTAAGTGTTCTACATGGTGGCATGAGAAATGCACTTTGTACGAGGGCATTCCACCATATTTTATGTGACTTGTATTGACTTATGTCTGAGTATTCTGTTGAACTTTATTAGATGCAACTCTTTATTCATTCTTTACTGTGTGAGTACTATTATGCCCTAGGTTTGCGTATTATTGTCCCATATATGGGGGTATGTGTACGCATTTGTACTACTTCAGAAAAGAGTGTGGTACATGTCAATCTTTTTACGTATGAACTCATAATTTACACACGATCTAGATTGCGAAGCATGCTTTATTTTGCACAAATTTGTATATTTTTGTAATCACTATTTATAAAAATATACCATTCGAAACACAAAATGCGAACTCTTGTCCCCCTCTACTCTAACATTGTAGTGGTTTATGATTACAGAATATTATATTCCATATGTAAATAGTGATATATTGTACGTGATCCGTTCATTGCTTCACAGTACTAAACAGAACCTCATACGTCACAAATACACTATATTAGACAAATGGGTTGGTCAGCAGCGCTCAGTGACTTTCAATGTGGAATGGTTAGAAGTTGGTAGGTGTATAGTATAAACCGGGATGGAAAATTTAACCCTTTTTAAACTGCTCAGGTTACTGTGCGTAGTATGATTATGAACTGGAAGCGGCAAGGACCAAAGACACCGGAACCGCAACCTCTCAGACCATGGACACTGACACTCCAAAATCGTCGAACTTTGAAGATAGTGCTTCATCAAAATACCAGACTTCAATTGTTACAATAATAGAGTTTCAAACTTTAAGGGCAATATTAGCCAGCACTATGATTGTTGGTCAGGCGGTGAAGGAGAATGAAATTTTTGTGGTCCTGTAGCTGCTCATGGACGAAATAGCTGTCATGTCAATGCTAAGGGTCTTTTATTGATGATCAGTTCGGTAATGTCCTCTCTTTGCAAGCACTGCAATACAACATCTTAGACAAGTAGTTCTCAAAAGGTGTGCCGCGGCACATTTCTTTGTCGCGAGATTGCTACGTGTGCACCAAAACACCTGAGACTGCGATTTTGCTGGCAAGTAATTCAAACAATTTCACTCACTATTTATTTTGAAAAAGGAAGATGACGAACTGTTCATGAGCTTAATATATTTATTAGAAATTCTGTGTTTATTTACGCCTTACAATAAAATATTTGAGTTATTTTAGTTTGAGAGACACACATTACCTGTTCTTCTGACAGAAGTCCTTCCCGTTTCACGTTTAATGTTTGTTATTGCTAAAACACCATCTCGCACAAGTTTGTGTAGAAAAATGTAACAGGATATTTATTAATTGTTTTCTCTGCTGTTACTGGATACTCTGCCTTGCCAACATCCGAAACTTGCTAAGTGGTAGTTTACTGTATTTCAGTTGAAGTGTTTTACTTAGGTTAATAATATCGTTCGACATATAGAATTAATAAAATATAACTGATAGTGTAAATGGAATTGTTTTTAATAAAAATTATTTGTGACCAATCTTTGCATTCTTGCAAACTCGTACGTTAGTGTCCCGCGGGAACGCACTACAACGGATTGTGTGCAGCGAACAAGAAGGTTGAGAACTAGACGGCTGTGAGCGAACGGTTTGTCGACAAGGATGATGAAACTGATTGACCATCACTGATAGTAACTCGCGACCACCAGAATTAGAACGGTGATCAGGATCAATTCGTAACTCGCGACCACCTGAATTAGATTGGTGATCCCGATCAATTCAATTCCAAAATTAATCACTGGGTTATCCATGACAAATCATCCAATTTTATAAACATTACTTGCATCAACATTTCAGAAAAAAAATGGTATGTGGGTTTCTACATATCTGAAGATAGCAGAACAATATTGTTCTGATAAAAAATTGTTATACCCTTATTTCTCCCAGGGCGACCATGTTTCGAACATGGCGGATAGCATTTTTACTCTGCGGAAACCTGAATATCTCAAACACCAGAAGAGCTAGAGATCTCAAACAAAAATCGATGTGTAACTCCTAAAACGTACTTTCAAGATGTGGAATCATCTTATCTAAAAAACAATTCCTTTATTCCAAAAAGATAGGCTGAATTGTGAATAACAAATTGTATAAAAGTTTGATAAAAACTATATTTTTTTTTAATTTTCATATGGGCCAGTCTAGTAACTTTGGAAATCGGCCCGTCACGATTCGCCTTTAGCTGTTAAAATCCACATCCATGCCCCTACTGGGGTTCGAACCCGGGACCTTCGAGCCGATGGCCTACCGCAGCAGACCGCTTGGCCACCCGGCCGGCACAAAGGTTTTATATTTAAAGCAGTGTGAGGGGATAAATGGGTTGAATATTTAGGCTGCATTCTTTTGTAATGATAAGACCTACCGCCGTAGTGTCTGCATACAAAAAGTCACTGCAATTAATCCATCCCCTTTCTTTTATACGAGAGTCCAAACACGGTCCTTCCGTGAAAAAAATGCCGGACCTTAGGACTAATTATCTTAGGTGGTTAGGGTTATTATCTTAGGAGTAATTATCTTCTAGTGACATGTTTCGAGAGATTTACTTTATTAATTCGCTTACTGATTATAAAAATTAAAGTATCTTAAATAATTGTGAAGGTGAGATATAAAATAAGCAGTTAGAGTTTGGTATGTGTGTGAAAGTTTTCATTTTTCTGAAACTCATGTAAATCGGGAGTGTCATCATCTGACATTTAACTGCGTAGTTCTAGCTCACTGGTTAATATACTTTCTACTTGGCTTCTTAGCAGTTAATTAGAAAGGTGTGAGTAAGTTTCATAGCCATGCTGAATCCATTTTTAAAAAATATATACACGGAGTGCATAAATTCAGGAGGTTACCGGTATCTAAATCAATCTGAAGTTTATTTTGGCTCTCTAAACGCCTTAAATCAAAATTAATGCTTGTTAGATTGTCTAAATCAAGAAAGCACATAGAAATAACAACTCCTTTTGTAAAATTTTATTAAGCTAATCTGGAAATTTTAACTAGGAGAACGTTCTTTTTGTAAAGGTAAAGACATACTAAAGTTTATTTAATGGTAACCGGCTGCAACATTTTAACTTCAGTTAACTGTTTAACGGTTTTTCTAGTAGCCTTAGACGTAAATCAAGTTAGTTTGGAAGTTTTTAGGCTACCTTGCGTAATCTTTGAAATTGAGTAGGAAATTTTCGCCGTTATTAGAAAGGGTATAAAAACCGATATTGATTCGATTCTTGCTGTTGTCAGTAGGCTTTGTGTATATAAATGATTGCAAAACTTTTTCATGGTTGGGTGCGTTCTCGTGGAAGTTTGATTTTAAAAAGTCAAGGGAGAAGGCAGAGCTGAATCAAACTCCTGAAATAGGAACAAAACTTTTAATCTGAATCAAAGATAATTTGTTTGGATTTAGTGTGGGTTCGAAACTAGTGAAAACAAGGACATTAAATATTGACGCTGTAGCTCTGCGATTGAACTTAACGGAATAAAATTAGATTAATTTAAAACTTCGTTCTATATTACGGTATAGATTGGTAGTTCAAGGTTTCAGGTTTCTTGTGGAAGGGAAGGCATTTTTGAATGATTGTTTGAGAGCGAGTGATTCTCTGAACCTATCGAACGATTTGGAATTTCGTGAGTATAGATATTGCGAAAAGTCAGCGATAGACTTGCTTTCCTTTAGGGAAGTAAAGTTCCGTATTTGGTTTACGATATTCGACTATTTACATCCTCTCATCCCCTCCAAGTACACTGAATCCAGAATCACTAATAGTTCAGAATAATGGTCCCTGTTTCAGTTAACGAAATCTTAAAGAATTATTAGTAGCTCTTGAAATTGAATATAAATCCTATGAATTTTGTGAACTTCCTTTCACAGAGATTGACTCCCATACACGCGCTTCGTGAAGCTGTCCCTGGGTTCTTTATGAGGGAGAGTTATTGTGGGAGATGGCGATACTGTACGCATGGATTGACAGTGATGGTGTATGTATTGGATTCCTTTGATTTAAATATTATTTTTATTTCACTATCGTTGTTATTTCAACCATCTTGTATCCCTTGCTGATCTACGATGGGGCATCACAAATACTATATAAAGAGTTTTATCTAAATTTATATTTTATTTACGACTTTTAGACAACAATGGATCATCGATAGGGGCAAGGAAAGGATTTGGAAAGGGCGGAAGGTTCTGTTTTCGAAGGTAACATCTCGGCTAGCCTGGTGCTACCTAGGAAGAACTATAGACAGAATATTCGGGATCAAACATAGAATATCCCGATTACCAGGTCAACTTTATACTAAGTATTATGGATGCTTGCATAAAAGTTCTTTTTCAATAATATCAAGCGTTGCGTGCGGTATACATTATCTTCTTTTAAACAGATATCAAACTTTTACTACCCGATAATAATACACAATTGTAAATTATCATAGATCCCTGAAACTTCCATGCTTGTTCCTTTAAAAGTCTATGTTTTAATTCCTTTTCAAAGAATAAAAAATGAAACATATTTTTATCTTGAATGTAACTGTGGAAAGTTATGGCCACTGGAAATTACTCTATAATGATAATCAAATTTCATGTATTGCCAGCTTCATAAAGCTAATATCTACAAACCTATTATCCTAAGAAATTTGTTTAACATTTAAAATGTCAAAGTTCCCTCTAAATCTCGTAAAATGTAAGTTGCCTCCACACACCCTTATATAAAAGTCAACTTTAAAATTTCATATCGAAAGTTCCCAGGAGACTTTTGATATAAATTGATCTTTATGTATTCTGCAAGAAATGAAACCACTTTTAATTCAAACGTATTCCTCTAAAATGCATTTATCGAGCGTTTTTAGAAATAATTCAATAGCCAAGTTTAACCTAGCTTCTTTACCAATTAAGGACGGTATTGGGTTGTTGTGATAGTAGCAGCTGATGATGATAGAGTACAAATATACATTTCAAAAACTTTTTGCTCCAATGTTCGGCGCAGTAATGTATAATAGTAGACGTCATATATGAGTTATCAAACCTGATTAAAGAAGTATCTATTAGCTCACGATGAATGAATATGAGCGTCAGACTACGGGGTTAAGTGGTCTATCAAAAACTGCGTTAATTGTTGGATGACATTAGATAAAACTTTAGAGATGGTTAATCTACTCTGATCAAGCAATATTCTTTAATCTAACGCTAACCAACTTGTCTAGGGCACTTACTACCCCATCCTAAAAATGACCACATCTTGATTGTATAACCCAATAAAGCATCAGAATTACTTATCATATATAGAATTATAATTTGGCGTTGAAAACTTGAGTGTGGTATATATGTTGCCCATAAGCAACCAGCAAAATTGTTGTAAGTACATCAAACATAAAAATGTTTTGATCAATTCTGATCGAAATGAGATCAAACGATATACAATACCATTACTTACAACCTCGACTCAGGGGATTGCATGGTAGCTACTTCCCTTTCTTAGATGCTTCTGAGAACCAACCAAACTTCGAAAATGATTGAGCAAACCTCAGTTCATAATACGTTGGCAACCAAAAAAATTGAATTTCAGTCTAAAGGTCCTAAAAATGTAATTAATGTCCTTGAGTTCCTGACCATGCTGTGGGCTGAGCGGCATTCAGCCCCTTCTCTAAAATATATCGGCATAATTAGTGCATTAAAGTTGATCAAACGTCAGAAATGGTTAAACAAATGTGATTAAACGATGATCAAACAATATACCCATTGTTAGAGGGAATATTATGTGGATCTTTTCTCCCCTGCCCTCCTAAAGGCACTAATATCTTTTTTTGCCAAACCCGTTCGAACGTCAAAATGATTGACCAAACCTCAGCACACGAAGATCGAAAAATAAGCATCGAAACATTTTTAATTCCAGACTAGGGGAGCTGAATGACATTGATCCCTCCGTTAATAAACCGCCAAATTTCTTGCATGGAAGTAGATCAAACGTCAAAAATAGTTGATCAAACGTTTTACATTGTAATTTCTTAAAATATCAACTTAAAATCTCCACTAACTGAAAGCCGGTTGATGAAACTGTATGTTGGAATAGAACAAGTAAGCTATGCTTAAAGTCATTTAGAGTGCGCTGTCTCTATAATGTTTATTTCAATATATAGTCACTGTTTTCATCAAGAAGAACTTTGCTTTTATTTTGAGTTTATCAATATGTGTACGATATAATTTAGCAAGAAAGAATTATTAATCAGTAGCAGAGAACTTCATATATATTAGTATGAATACACAAAACAATTAGCTTGAAATATGTGTTTTGTTAAATATGAATCATGACTACATGTGTGCTCAATATCGGGTAAAATGGTCATGCTGCTCAATAATAGTAAAGAATAGAATTACACTAGAATCGCATGTGTACCTGCCAGCATTTTTGTATTAATTAAACTTTGTAGTAGTCTTAGGCTACTGAATTATGTGGTAGATATTCTCATAGTTTTATTCCGTTACTAATTCAACTTTTAAGGAATTTCAGCATCTACGCGCAACTAATCCCAGCAAAGCTGTATACACCTCTACAGATTTAGTTGCGTACATTAACACTTGTACTCAGCTGGCAAGACAGATAAACCCATATTTTAGACTGTAAAACTGTGTGCGAATTACTTACGGGTATGATGTAACAATGTATTTGTCGACCCTATCCACTGGCTCGCACCACATACTAATCACGCTCTTCCAGTCAATAATATTAATGGAACTGTTATATGTATGTGCGTAATTTTGTGCAACATAAATATTTGCTGTAATAAGAAAATAGACAAAGCTACATTAAAGGAAATTAGAATGTGATTTTCAGATACACGATAGAATAATAACGCCAACTACAAATAATACTGCTACTGCACTGAAAATGAAAAAAAAATCATCTGTTATTTTAATGATTAAAGAATGTTTTGCTAAATGCAACTAAGTATCTTCTGTAAAAATGCATTTTTCAAGTTACTGTAAACCTAGAACGGAATTCACGCTTCGACCAGAATAAATGATCCTTTTTAAGAATCTTCTTCAAGAAAATAACAACAAACAACGGAATGACTGACTCTTGATATTTACACTCCCTTTGGACCGTGCTGGCAATCTATTGATGCTGCATAGTGTAACGGTGTGTTGGGGGAACCAGAATTCGAGTAGGGCACTGTCATCACCGATCGCAATACCCGTAGGCACGAGCGATCCTTCACCTTTCTAATAAAAAATCAGGTAAGTTTGAAGAAGTTGGATGTCGAAGAAATATCAGTCTCAATATCAGACAAAAGACTAAAGGCTAGAATGATAAACAATTTACCGTAGACATAACTCTGTACCAGCTTGGATGTGACCTGATATTAATTATTGCTCAGTCTAGGATCGACAACAGTATCAGATAATGTGTGAACAATGATGAATGTTAAAAATATATTAACTGATCTGGGTTGTACCTATTTATTAAAATTAGCACTGATCTCCTTGATACATACATACAATATTGTGAGGATGTATGAGTTAACCGACAAGAAACAATAATGTTCCCGATAAATATCAAAGAAATATATGTAAATTGAGTTAAGCTTCGAATATTCAATTGCAACAAAACGTAAATTCAAATATTTAGATTTGCACTAGAAACAAGATGTTATTTTCTGCGATTCCATATAACACACCATCTCCAAGCATTGAATCTAAGAACACATATTCAAAAAAAATATTCAGATAAGAAATACAGATTCCTCTATTGCTTTGCAAGACATCAGTTATTTTAACTGAGCAAAAGGAACATGACTGAGTCTTAACATGACTTAAAATAGCACAGGTTATCTATTTCGATGGCTATACTTTAATCATGTATCTCACAAATGATATACGAATTGAAATACTGAGACCCTTTTTACAGAGACGACCGTTAATTGAACGTGGGATCAATCTCAATAGAAAAATAATATGTGAAATATATTTTTTGTTGCGTTCGTATAACTGAACGATTGGAAAAATAAGTTAAAAGATATATGGCTATGTTAATGATATTAAAAATCTTAAGACCTGAAGACGTACAACTGAATAAAAATATATATTTACTGAGGTCTCGATACTCCACATGTACCTAACCAAATAATGATATGTATACTTCAAAATAATATATGGATACTATCACAATTATTTCAATATTCTTATAATATTATCTTTTTGTGCTGTTGGTTCGGATGCTTTTATCTACTAAGTTCTGAGTTATCACAAACAAAACATTTACAAGATATCCGTTAAAGATAATGCGAAGAAGATAAAAAAATATAATTTAACTGACAGCCATTATTTTAGTTAGCACCCAATATATGAAATGCATATTATCATTAGGTATGAAAAGGATAAAAAGATAATGCTATGGCTATTAAATAACATGAAACAAAATAACATACACATATTTGCTTAAAAAAATCACATACACTGGAGAATAATGCAAACAAATAAATATATTCGATCTTTCTATGAAGTTTGTTTTTCTTTTAATGACTCTAAATTTACGATCTGGTACAACTCAAGATCAGTTACCGTCTCAAAGCCATAACTTTTGAGAAAATAAATATAACAGCTTCAGCTTCAGAATGGATCCTATTTATTTAAAGTGAATAATCTTACCTGCGCTCAATAATTTCAAAAGTTTGTTAACCTCAGAGAAATAATAATACGACTCAGTAAATAATAATTATTAATTTCGCATTTCCAGTATGTACCCCAAATTTAGTTTTTCAAAATCATCGAATTGCAATCAAAGGCAGCCTCCATACACAAAAATATCACTCAAGTACTATATTTTACATATCCAAAACTACGGACCATAATCTAGTCAGTCGGCGCGCAGAAAAGCATTATTTTAAATATCGTAATCTGTCGTGTTCTGGTATGAAAATAGTTTTAAACTCTTTCAGAGATCTTCGGACTGCAATAAAGGCAGCCATAGATACAAAAGTTATTATTCAAATATTTTATCTCACTTATTCAAGATTACTGACTGCAATCCATACCCTACTATGGAAGTAGAGGTTATTTTCATAAAAACACAAAATTATCTTAACCAAAACGTACGCATAATGAAAGCAAAAATACATGGTTGCAACTTTATTGCTTCCGGAAGACCTTTCGAACCTTTCTGTATTTTAAAGAGAGAGATTTCTCCCTCGGTTAAGACTGTTTTAAAGTTTCTAATTATTTCACATATGCCCTTTTAGTTAGCGTTCATTTTACTGCAATACAACGGACGCATTGTGTGTAGTCGACCATATTCACTTTCTCTCGAAATTAATACCTATAAAAATCCAAGTTTGAAAAAACTGTAATTACTGTGACGAGACGTTCCGTTGACAGCATAACTAGTGCCACGTATCGGCATCCATCAAATGACGGTGTTACCACTTCCAACGCAACCCCTTTAGTGCTTGAACTTCCAGTTGATCAGAAAGCGGAGGAAATTTGTGAATAACACAAAATTTCACTTTATTTTGCACACTGATATTACAGCTATGCAATATAAATAATATGAACTAAATACACCACCGTGTTCCTACTTTCCTGTAGATTCGTTTAATATATACAGCTTTACTGGACATTTTCCGTACGATCCATCCACTTTACATTCACCAGGGAAATACCACCGTCTCCACTGTATCAGATTCACTACTCAAGTCCCGAGGAACCAAACAGCGCCATAAAAACCGTGACATAAAGAAACAGCTACAAAATCTACGACGATAAAACAACTACCCAGAAACCGCGTCGCGCAAAAATAGCAACAGGCGAAACCCATTACGCACAAAACAGCGAAGCGCAAATAGAGCGACAGCGACCTAAACACTCCGAAGCATCTTCAACAGCTTCAGACAATTAATCATAATATATATATATATATATATATATATATATATATATATATATATATATTGGTATTTGTATTGATTTCTTTCCTCCTCACAATTAAAAATGTCCCATCGTATAATTTCCATTACAATATAGCATTTAAGTTTAAACACTGGCTGGAGAAAACTGTTCCTTTCTGCTTTACACATCAACTCTTTCACTGAGTTCTCCTATTCGTTATATCTACTAGCTCTATGATATACTGCAGGGTTTCACAGCCTTTTGGCATCAGGCCAAATTAACTAAGAAAGAAGCGGGTGACGGCCGCATTATAAAAGATCAGGTCGAACGCAATATTGAAAATTTTGCAAATTGCAGTAGTAAATTACAAATATAATACAATATAGTGCATATTCCAAGTAGCTAATTCTTGTTGAACCACCAAAAATCTGATTAAATATTTTAACGTCAAATTAACGTTTTCAGTTCTGTTCGTTATATGTACTATTTGGCCATAACGTTGGTCCTACGTAAAGGCAAGTGTTGAACGTACGGCAGCCTAAATGATAATTTCAATGTGCATGTGGCAGAACATTAGCACGACGGTTATTTTTCCGTTGTGAGTAACCAAAATAGTACCAAATAACATACAGAGGAAAGTTACTGTTTTACTATGTGTATACGCATACATTTTCCCAGTAGCTTAAAATAAACTTTATCTTGATTACATCCGGTCTTATTTCATTACTCGTCTTACTCTCTCGTTTAAAATTTTCCCAGTTCTGAGCGGCTGCATTCGAACTTGCAATCATGTGATTTATTATTATTTGTTTTAGCCACTAGTCTACTACAAAAGTTTATTTTACTTATTTCAACTTATATTTCTTTATTTCCCCTGTTTCGACTCTCACCTTTACAATTAAATTAAAAACACACAACCATCCATGACCAGAGCAGAATTCGAACCCACAATGTTGAAGTGGCTGGCCTAATGCCTCAGACCACACGCTTGCCCCATCGAAACGCTACGGAGACACCCTTCAAGAATAATACGTCGATTATGAAGTTCATCAACTCACACAATAAGTGTGGTTACATTGACAGTCTTTTTCAATA
Organism: Lepisma saccharinum; assembly: GCA_022664845.1. Lineage (NCBI taxonomy): Eukaryota > Metazoa > Arthropoda > Insecta > Zygentoma > Lepismatidae > Lepisma > Lepisma saccharinum. The sequence continues at coordinate 127,790 of JAGDQP010001082.1, forward strand.
CTTTAAGCAGAGAGATTGTAGTAGTTTGTGCATATTACTTTTGGTTTACACGTATTATTTTTCCATTACATGGACTTTCTCAAATGAGCACGACGCTCTTCGGAACGATGTCGGCCAGTGTCGATTGATATCGCACATTTAGATTTTCATAGAATGATATTTCTCCAAATTTGAAATTTTAATCTCACAAGGTTTTTGTATGTTTTCTGGTGAACACGTTTGTTAAGTTTCAATAATTCCATTGAATATCGAAATATCGTACCACAACTCATGGGTGATATGGAAGAAAGCGATCCGCATATTCTCGACAAAAGGTACGAAGTGAGGTGGGGTTGTCAGTTCCACGCTCGGCTGACTTTACCTACCAAAGTGCCCAGGAATATCAAAGGCACTGTGGTACTTGATTTGATAGGAGGGTGGGTATATCTGAGGGCGTAAGGCATGGGAACGAACACTGGAGGAAAATCTCCAGTGTTCTGGCCGGGATTTAAATTACACTTCTTGAAATATTCTCTCATTCGGGCAACAAGACCTCACACTTCCTTTTTACACACGCTACATTTGGCTATTACGGTTTTATTCTTTTCGGAAGAATTAACTTTAATAAAGTGTGTCCAAATTAAATCCTTTTTTCTTCCTGTGCAACTCACTGACAATGAGTCTATAAAAGAACATCAAAGAAACATAGCAGCCAGTGACGTAAAAACTTTTTACTGTGAAGTTTTTTTTTAGTTCTTTTCATGTTTCTTAAATGCCGTTTTTTCACACAGTAAGTTTTTTCACACGTTTTATGCTTTAAGCTGCAGCACACATTAATGTCGATTTACTTTACCCTGTAGCCTTACGATGCAAATGATGGGATTATTTACACATTTGCTGGCACATTTCTATGCTTTCTATATCTTCAACCTGACAGACAAAGGAATTAAGTAATTAAGGACATATGGACTAACGTTATTTGACATAGTTTCTAATAAAATACTAACAAACCTCCAGGGAACTGAATTTCTCAAATGTTTGGAATTTTATAAAGAATTTGTAAAATATGTTGCATTTTAGGAAGAATTGAAGTTTCAAGAGATAATATTTATACAACTTCGAATACATATTTACGACTAAATACTATGAATTCTGACAGAGATATACTCTCATCCCGTATATATAATAAGTTAATTTCTAATTACGGTCTTATGCAAGGAAAATATATATTTTAATTCATAAGTACCGTCCAGAAAAATCAATTATCTTTAGCCCAAAATCCAGAAATAACCTGCTTCTATTCAAGGGAAGAGTTATATATTTGCGTTTATTAGTACATTGTGTTTCACTTTAAATTCTCGGTGGCATTTCTCTCACACTCCGCGCTCCAAGCCTTGCCCCATACTATGAAAATATATGCAGATAGAGACAGTGTAACGAAAAATATGCATATTGTTTTAAAAAAATGTTTTGCAAATGCATAACGAATGCTCTTGTAAACAAGCAACTACATATAGGATTCTTCTAATTAGTATGTTGCAATAGGGCTATGGGAAATATTATTTCAAAGCACATCATAACGTCCCGAGGCTCCCCCCACGCTTTTTGAAAGTATTGTATAGCCTTTAAACGAATAGATATTCGGTTGTTGATTAATTAAATTAGTATTAAGCCAATTGATTTGAAATGTTTGTTCACATGCTATTCTGTTTCACTCGACTATGCAGCGAACAATCAAACATCTTTAAAATATTAAACCAGCCAACAACAATAAAACAAGACGTGAAACAGTAGCCAAATAATTATTTATTTCAATTAGACTTTTATCTTGAGTAAAATAGAAGTGGTAGGCGAATCTGCTGAGTTTAGTGAAACACTTCAGAACAACTTAGTGAAACGTCATTTTTTAAAACTTGAACTAAAATGGAAATATGATTATGACTTGATGCATAATGCATAAAGATAAAGATAAACATTTCCAGACTCTGTTTGCACTTAGATGTAGATGGCAGAATTACCTTGAGAATTAATATCAATGTTGGTTTAGAAGACAGTTAAGCTTTGGCGAACTCTCAATACATGAATATGATTTACGCTGTCATGAGTTATGCGCTTGAAGTTAAACTAATTTACAACATCTACTAACACTTCAGACTTTTGTTTTCTATACCACATCTTTAAAATGTAATAGTCATAAATTCAAGTGTAATGGCCAAACGGAGAAGAAAATTTCTGTAAAGAAATGTCGAATTTTACGGGTGCCGTTTGCGTACAAAGTTTGCGATTGCAGATGAGAAGCATAGATATGATTTCCAAAGTAAATATTTTTATTTTCAAATAAAGGACAGGTAGGAATGTCCTTGGATTATTCAATCCTGTAAGTTGGATTATTCAATCATGAACCTCGCCTAATACACTATTTGCGTACAACTTCAATTAATAAGCTGGCATGTCTTACACCATTTTTCGTGAGATAGCTTAGATGTAAAAGTATCACACTATATTTGGTTAACACTAATTCTGCAGCTAAGGTCTACACCATTCTTCAAAGGATAGTTATGCTCGTATGGTCTGATAAGTAACCATTTGTTTTATGGTAAACATCTTAAAACATCAGGTATAGTTATATTAAACTTATACTACTTATTGTGTATCCAGTTAATAGTAATAGTACTTACTTATTGAGTTCCTGCATGAGTCAGATTTAAGAGTGCACTGATCTGCCCACCTCTGTGCCATCGCTGCTAATTCGTAATCCCATGTCTGATATAAAATAAATACGTTACATTCATTCTGATCATGGTTTGTATCTCGACTATTTGAACCATATTTTTATTACAATAATCAGACAAATTCTTCATAATGCAGAATTTATTCAACAGAATAATATTTTAATTAAAAATATTTTATAATGTGGACGTTAAAAATAGTTATCATACTTTGTGAAGAAATAGTACTGACCTCTTTCTTTTACACAGGAATATATTTTCTCATATTTCTCATAGGATTTCTACGTATGGTCAGAAATTAATTCCCACTTAGAATTAAAGAAGCTGAGCGAAGCCCAGTCAAGGGATTCTGCACATATGCTACAGCCACATTTCGACAGCAAGAATCCTATTTGCAGAATCAATGTTCCGTTAGAAAATTTGCGGAGAGATCTTTCCAACAGCACGACAACCACATTCCTAGTCTTACAATTCTCATTTTTTAAATGGGAAGGGAGTTATGTAACATATCAATATGAGCTAGAATTTTACCAGAAATATATTGGTGACGTCAGTTCTTTCATAATTTTGAGAGAGAGATAATATTTTGTGACAATATACGCAGTTGATTGAAAGTCTGGGAATACACTGTTACTCTTGAAATAGTGTAAGAAACGAAGACCAAATGCACAAGTAATGTGTATTGGTTACCACCTACCTATTGCTTATTACGTGTGGAATTAGATTTTCATTTCTTACAGTCTTTCAAGAATAACAGAGTATTTTGTACTTTCAGTCAACTGCGCTTACTAACGTCACAAATTATTATCTCTCACAAAAATACATTTCTGGAAAAACTGACGGCACAAATGTATTTCGTAAAATCCTAGCCCAGATTGATATATTACATGACCCCCTTCGCATTTAAAAATCTTGAGATGGCCGATTTCAAGATGGCCGCTATGACAAACGTACCCTCTAAGAGTTACCGCATTGACCTAGTATTCATTCATGTGTGTTTGCGTTCCATTATTTCAATAACTTTACAAATAAACTTCTGTTTTACAAGTTACATTACACGAAATTGACTCCGGGAAGTCAATCATCAGTGAAGCCCATCTTAAGATGGAGAATCATCGTGCAAAAAACCCTACCCAGAAAACCTAGAAATTTTCCAAAAGGATACTTAATGAAAGGCAGAAAAATTGCTATTACAAAAAAGTGGGTAGACATAAATTAAAATGAAACTGGGAGTGCTAAACTACCCAGCAGTCAAATAGTAGATTTAAAGTTCACAAAAGAAAATCGATATTTTATGAAAATCTGAAACATCTGACTGCACCAACATATCATTCGAAATACAAGTCAGTACCAAATAGTATTACAACAAACTACCACTAGCACACAATAACTGTGGAGCATGGATTAACTTCAACAGAGAACTAATATAATGTACAAACTTCCCTTTATTCAATGATAATAAAAACAGTATTCTGTTTATTCGCAAACAGTCAGTTCACTTAAGCATTAGTAACTGAATACATCCATTGCAGAACTACCCCAAAACAAGAGGAGAAACAGCTTAATTAACACACATGCTCGCTATCAACTGCTATGTCCTACATCTTCTGAACTATGATGGTATACTATAACGAAATGTATTGAACTTAAGTACCATAAGAAGAAGAGAATGAGAGAGTAAAAATAACGTAAACTGAATATTAACACCGAATAATCTGAATAGATCTTATGCACTTAATCATTACCAGCAATTCTCATTTAAACATCCACCACTACTGACTTACTCCTTCCACCTTGATAGTATAAACCAAGCACACACCCTTTAGGAAGTGAACAGGTCGCAACTGTCGCAGACCTGTGTGTGCACTTGAAATGAATTATTTTAATCTTGAGATGAACTGTTGACGAAGTAGAATTATTTTTCTTGATGTTGATTGAAGTTCATGCTTTAGGAGAAGGAAGAACGATGGTAAAGTCAACTGGCCGATGATCTTGAATCACTGTAGATGTTAAGTTACTCCATTTATATAATTGTTTCTTGAAATAGCGAACAATGTTCTATTTATTTGTTGTTCAATTGAAGAATACTAGTGACGGCATCAATAAGAATCATTATAATAGTAGTAGTGTCCTGCGTATCTTGAATTTTCATAAATCCATCAGCGATGATTTTCATGACGGCTTCAAAACTGAGATGCTGTACAAATGGTGTAATTTTCTGCATAATTTCTAGAAAATTCGGACTGTCAGGTAGAGAAGTATTTTTCTGTGTATTCTTGGCAGCAAGATTCGGTAGTTCTGGCTTGGAATGAGAAGCGGAAAGTTTTTCTTGAGATTGTTGTTTGACAGGTTCATTTTGACTTGCAGTGACTGCATGGCGATAAGACTTACATTTCTTGAAGATGGAACATCCTTTGTAATTAGCTGGGTGGTCCTCATTGCAGTTAACACATTTGGCAGGTGAAGTGCGGTCCTTTTTTGGGCAGTCAGTACTCAGGTGGGCGCCGGCACACTTGACACATCTTGGCTTCATGAAACAAGTAAATTGGGTATGATTGTAACGCTGGCAGCGGTAGCATTGCAGAAGTTTATTTGG
>JAGDQP010001083.1:0-21321 GCA_022664845.1 Lepisma saccharinum
TATATATATATATATATATATATATATTTGTTTTTCAGTATTTATATTAGCCGGTCTATATAGAGAGAGAGAGAGAGAGAGAGAGAGAGAGAGATCCTATTCATTACGGAAGCAATATATGTGAAACGTAAAGTCCCAATTTACTCGTAAGCCTGAGCTAGGAGACTATTTTAACCGTGATATTAGTGTTCAGGGTGTCGAAATCTATAAAGACCGGCTACTTTCATTTCTGAAAAACAAAAACAAAACAAAAACGCTATGGACCAATTATGACTTAGTATTTGACTTAAAATTCAAATATTTGACCCATCATTTTTATATCACAATGTGCACTTGTAATTTTACAAGCAACCGAAATAACCATTCTTGTATCTTCACACTAGTAGTCATAATCTTGATGTTTGAGTTCAGATAGCGTTTGTCAGAGGTTTATATACAGCATTATTAACTTAATAGCATTACATTATATTAACCGCAAGTAGGCTTCATAGGGTGATGAGGATATTTTCTCCAATTACCATACATCTACTTGATAAAATATGATTCCGTTTCTAAACTAAGTAGGTAGTTAGAAAGTCGCGAACGACTATACTAATGTTACTTCTCGGTAAACAGTTAACAGTGATTATTTGTTAGTACTGTTAAATATAATATAAAAATAAACGTTGCATATCTTAGTATGAAGTTATTTCTATTTCTTCGTAATTTTTTAGTGTTTAATTTTGGTTGGATTCAGTATTTCAAACATTCTTTCTTCCTTGCAAAAGCGAACATTTTGAGGTAGTGAAGGAAGAAAGTTGCTTCTTATATGAAGTAAGCTTTTGGATGTAATAAGTTCTGATACGAACCAAATATGCTATACCACATCAATAGACTTTCTATTAAATCTCCGAGATGATTTCTTTATGTATTGCCGTACAACAGGATTGGCTACTTTGGCAGGGAGGTATCGTGCACGCACAGCTCTAAAAAGTTTACTGTGTCCTTGTTTCACAAGGTGCTGATGGATTAAGCTGTAGAGCATTAGGATCGCGCGTGAATGATAAAGGTTCAAATTCGTGAGTTCCCAAAAATTTGTTTTTTCCCTTTGTTTATAATGTAATGATTTTGCAATGCTTTGTTTCAGCTTTTTCGTTCTTGTGTTCCCATTCTTAGTTCTGTTCTATTAAAAAAATAATAATTGATGTTCATTCTTACGACTTTTGTAGTATTTCTGTTACTTACGTAAACAAAAATAAAGCGATGTGTAACATAGCACATGTTAAACAAAAGCTAAAGAAAAAGCAGTTTGTCATGACGCCATGATTATATTCGTTTTGTGTAATTGAATAAATTCAGAAATTTATATTATTTCGTTCCGAATTTTTGTAACATCTATTTCATTTTTCACCATTTTAATAAAATTGTGCCGCCAAAAGGTAAGCTGAAAAGTGGTTATCGAAACAGATGCAAGATAATAGACGAAAGATAGTTTGTATGTGGTTGCACAACTACCACCAAATTTAGAGTGGACGAGGTTCAGTGAAGTCCAAAGGCACAACCAAGCATAGGAGCTTCTCCAATGCAATACATTTTTTTTAGAATATAACCAGAAAACAAATTGTATTTTATTTTCAACAGATTCCTTCTTTATATATTGATATCATATAGGTTGATACGCAGTTATGTTCTTGTATGAACGAATTTGAAATAATTTTGTTAGAGAAATAGTAAGTAAGGCTTGAATGTGTTTTAACGCATTAACCTGGAGCAACACCGAAGGTATTAATTTCGAATCACACGTGGGAAATGTGAAGTTGCTCGCGGCGTTATTCAACTAGTCATCCCATATAACGTTCTAGCAATTCTAGCAAAACTATTGATATTAGAGCCCCTTCTGCTACCTTTTCACTTCTCGTGAGAAATTTAACGTTTTGCCGACATGCGAGTACCATTTCTTACGATTATCCCATCAAGATGGCCTACAAATTTACGAATATTTATGATACACCGAGTTGTGCTTTTAAGGTTAAACTTTTGGGCGTTACCTTAGTATAAGACAAGTTCACATAATTGATAGTAGTGTAGCCCAAAAATACAAATAAATAGACAAAAATGTAATATCAATGACCCAGTTGTTGACTTCGGAACGCTTCGGATTAGCAATGGGAAGGTACAGAAACTCGAGCTCTACTGTCTACCATCCTCATTCAAGTTTTCCAGATTTCCCTCAGTTTACCCGAGGAATGCCAGAATGGTATTTCAACAGAAGGCACTGCCTGCTACTCTGCCATTCCTAGCTTGGGAAAAGTAATCAACGAGGGTAGTAATCCCTCAGAAGTAGCACGCAGCATGTCGCAAAAGCTACAAGTTCAGTATTTACAGAATTTCGTTTTAATAAACAAACAAGTAAGTGTAGTTTATATTAGGTAAACGCGAATGCCCTTTAATTATTAGCATAGGAAATATTAAATATCATTCAGGATATTTAAAGGTGAATGGTTTAGAGACGAATGAGTTAAGTAATAGTTGCTGAATCAAATTGAAATTCTAAAACTAATGGCAGTAAACATTAACGGTGAAAGATGGGAACGCAGATAGTAAAGATGTTTCCTGTTTTCTTCGTTTCGTTTTCCATTAAAGAAAAGATTTTTCTTTTCTTCGACTTTTCTATCCCCCCAACCGAAATAACATCTTCAAGGCATTAGTCAAAGTGAATTCCATCTCCACGCACCAAAGCGAGAAGGAATGTTTCTTCATCTGTTTTGCGTCATCTTCGTTGCTTTAACGTTAGGAAAGAACCTTGTCTGTATGGTGAGCTTCAAAGCATGTACGAAAGAATGATTAATAGCTTTTTTCTGACAACATTGTTTTACTTCTCGCGTCTCTGGTTTTTTGAAACTGAAACGCGAAAAGAGGATACGCCTTGCAAAGAGAAATAGAGAAATCGAACAAGGAACAATGAAGTATATACATCGTTGTTGGAACATGGCAGTCTTTTTTTTTTTTTGAACAAATGAAAATGGAAACGATGTCAATTAGAATGGTGAAATTCGTATGAGAGTAAATTTTCTCGTAAAATAATTTAACTTAACTATTTTGAATCCATTTCTGTCATCCTATTTGTTCGTTTACTACAGAGATTTCAAAGGGCTAAGAACGCTTATCTATCATAGCTTATGAACTGAATGTAATGAAGGGTGAGTTCTGAAGGGCAGTTCTCATTGGAAACATTTATAACTAGTATTTTGTAATAACTTATAATATACGAGATCCCTAAACGTATGCAAACAACAGACAATTAAGGAATCATTATATAATTGGAAATTATATGGTAAGGCATGGCTGTCAAGCATTAAAAAAACTGTGTGTTTCATAATTATTTACAGTGTAACATATAATATCGTTAGTTGTTTGATTATTCAGAATGTGAAATCAGATAGTACCTACATTAAACATTGTAGTTTTGATATGAGGTATCGTTGAACTGTTTTAGGTCTCCAGATGTTTCAATAGTAAACATATTTTTCAGACAGGCTGTATTGTACATAATAAAGTAAAATGGAAGAATACATAAATAAGAGAATGCCAAAGATAGAATCTAGATAAATGTCGTAGGATGAAACTAATCATCGGTAATTATACACTGTACAATGGGACAAGTACTTTCATATAAAGTAACTAATTAATGAGTCGATTAAAACACACGAAACTAGTCCCTGTATGAAATAATAATGGCAACGATATATCCCTTCTAAAACTCTGTAGTGCTAAAGTTCTTAATATTTTAAGAAGTCCCACTCATATACCTTATTCAGATTTCAGTATTTAAAAAACAATAATATATATTTAATTCCTTATAGGAATCTTGAACTAAAATAAAAGTAATATATATATATATATATATATATATATATATATATATATATATATATAATTACTAATTGATCGTTTAATAAACTTAGGTTCTAAATTCCTGTGTTGTTTTAGAATATCAGCATTGCGTCAGTTTTATTCTTAAATGTGTTTAAATGTTTCTTGCTACTGTGCTTAATTTCACTGACTAAATGAGTTAATTATAATATTTAACCTGGCAAGTTACAATTTCAAATTTTATTAAACAAAGTTTAAAAAAATGTGGACACTCAGCATACTTCCAATCTTAATATTTTAACACTGTTTCAAGTACTCTCAGATTTAATAAATTTCTATAAAGATGTTTGATAGTTCATCTAACTTTCCGATATAAGCGAAGGCTGCATCTCTTTAATTTTAATTAATTAATGTGCAGCCATTAATAACAAAGAAATTTAAAAAGTATCTTGAACTGCATAATGTTGCTATCAAGGTATTGGTTCGGAACAATTAACATATTAATCAATTACCTTACGTAATTGGAATGTCTGCATCACTTTGCGAAGTCCAATTTATCACAGCAATTCATCTTACGAAAACGTAATAGCTAATGGCTGAGAAAAAATATACACATCTATAAACATGTTACATTTGCAGAAATTTAATGATATGAGGACATTTTAAATATTGTTTAGAAATATGTTAGCTGTAACCTTTAAGAAATTTCCAGAAGATTCGGAAATTTGGTAGAAATCTCTGAACAGAGAGTGATTTATTAGGACAAGTCAGCATTTCCGGAAGCTCATCACTGGAATTGTTTCTCAGATTATTTCCTTCAACTGATGAAATTGGAAGAATGAATGAATATTTTTACACTTCCTTTAGATAAAATATCGAGCGCGCTCTAAATGGTATAGACTCAAAACCTCGTTCTCAGAATAACCTCATCTTTATATTCTAATAATGTTCCTTTTTGCATATTAAGTTAGAAAGTGTACGTTCTCCCCCAAAAATTGCTTGAAGAGGTTAGTTCAAGTTGTGTTTGTTGAGCAGAGTTGCCAGGCTTCTAAACTTTAGCAGAAACTGGTTTTAATAAATTGTTCAATATAATTGGCTTGAACGTTCTAGATGTAAAAGTACACATTAACAAGCCTTGATAGAAATTACATGAGAATGTTCAATTAGCAGGACTAAGTTTATTTTCAGAATGAATGCATAACCTTTTCACACTTCCACATATTTCATTAGTTTAATATCTCATTTGAAGCTTCACAACGTACCGAATTGTGCTCATAAAGCTACAGTAATGCGTATCCAGTAATTAGGGGAACATTTTTTTCTCTTGATGTTTACTACATTTTATTGTATACGTGATCGGATTGAAATAAAATGCCATTAGAACAATTTTAAAATTAGTTGTTTTACGATCTATTAGAATGAAATATGATGGAATATTTCGAAATAGGAAACAGCTTAATAACTGAGAAATTTTTAATTCTTTATAATGAAGAAGGCTATTGAAAATGTTTTAGAATTAAGTTTCTCGAGTATTTATTAAAATAAATATAGATAAGGAAATTAAATAATATAAAAGTACATAGTTTTCTGCAAAGAATAAGTAAAATAATATACGTGGGCTGAACTTCTACTCTCTCCGATTCCTTTAAACGTAAATAGATCCGACAGTGTGTGTTTGGACTCTTGTTCACTCACAAGTTCCTCAAAATTTCCACTCACGATTTTGTACAAGTATTTATTTTTAACCCCAAAGAAATATTTAGATCTGAGAATGGTATTCAAAATTATATTAAATGTGACAACTCTTGTTGAAATAAATGATGGAGAAACTTTTGTCAACAACGGTAAATTTTCAGTAAAATATACATAAAGTATGGGGATCAATAGCTATAGCAATATCTTTCTAAGAAACATCAAACAAGAATTAGATTCGCAGTAATTTTTGCATTGCCTGTATTAGCAAAATGTAGTGTCTTGTGACATAGTGTCTTAGCTTGACTTTCAATCCTTTTGTTGCTAACACAAATTGTCGTAAACTGCTTTACTTATTTCTTCCAAAGTAGAAATCTTGACGAAAGTGGCTTCAAGATGGAATTGAATTTCAATCACTTCCTCATAAATAAGGCAAAACAAGCAAACATATGCACCAAATTAACGCGATCATCTTGGAAACTATTGAAAAGTAGATTTTGGCAATTCAAAGAGGAGAGCGAATTTTGACTCCTTTCTTCGAAAAAGAACGGAAATCTAAAATGACTGATTGGGTTACAGCTAAAGTGTACTAACATGGTTAGGAGAAGGAAAATGCGTGCTAGAAGCACTGAATCCAAATATATGAAGTGGCTTAGAATGGTTAACAAGTAGATTGGTGTTTGCAAAACACAACACATTTACAAATATTTCGTTTCAGTATCATTAACTATCTTTCCAAATATATGTGAACGAAATATCAATGTCAAGTTAGACACTGTAATTTGTTCTCCATATATGTTTTTACAAGTGAAAATAACATTAATATTTAGTTCAATATGAACATGAATATAATGTCCACTTTTACCAGGTGATGAACATAAACCGAATAATTCTCTGTCGGACACTGCAGGTCACAAATACAAGGTCCATTGCCGACAGTCATTTCACTAACTGATCCAACAGTCTGTAAATATTATGTTGTTGGTGAAAGAAGGTTCAAAGGGCTTTGTGAACAGCCCCCTCAAATGTGGAACAACCTGTTATGCACATATCGGTCTAAATTGAACAAAAGCGTAAAATATTTTTAGAAGTAAATCTGAATAGTGCCTTTGTACTTATCACTCTAGACCGCAACAGTAATTCTGGCCAATTCTTAGCAGCACGTGTTCGTGTTGTCTAATAACATATGATATCAGTAGCAACGCTGAGAAAGCGGTGAGTAATCAGCTAACACTTGTCCAACCAGTTCATGTACCAGCTGATGATCTTACGTCACTTTTCATATTAGATGCATATCTGGAGCCAAGAGCCGAGCTAATTTAGCAACTATTTGATATGAAATTTCTACATGTTTTGTAACATATTGCTATCAAAAACTTGCTTGTCTTAAAGCATCTTTCAACCGTAAAACGCCTGTTTGAAGCTTCTGCGATCATTCTTAATGTATCCATTGGTAACATATATGCCAATATAAACTTTCATTTTATAATATGAATCGGCCTCAAATACTCTAGCTCAAATACTGCCAGTCATGCTAATCATACTTTATTTCTCTTAAACCCAATTTCTGGTACGTATTCGGACCCACACGGACTGTTCCTACGGCAACCTTAATGTCAAATGTGTTATTAGAAGTATACGGTTACTAATATTTGGTTTGATTATGCTACTTATTTATTTTAATATCATGAGAAAAACTATTTTCTTTGTAAGTGATATTAATGCATATTAAAAACTACTGGGAAAATAAGTACTACATCAACATATGTTTAATAAGATTGTATTAAGTTTTGTAACTTGTATTAAAAATCATGGGTGTATTTCAGGAAATATCTTGGTCAAAATACTATAACTTAATCACTACTTTTATTGTCGTATTCCTTGCTACAATGCTATAGCTCAAGACTCAAAAGAAATGATACTTAAATATGTATGAATTCAAGCTCTGAATCGTATTCCACATATATTACAAATGTTTTTGTTATTAAAAAATTAATAGTTTCAAGCTTCCGATCTGGTATCATTCCATTAAACTATGACAAATGTACTATGTTCAATGGTAGAATATCAGGCCGATTAAGTGGTGATCTGGGTTCTAGTCATGGACACAGGAGTGGCCAATTTTTCTGTGAATTTTCAATGGATAGTATACACATTTAAAAGAAAAACAAATTAATAACTAGGGTTTTTACTTTATTACCTCTTGTTAACAAAATATTCTTTCGAATTGTTTTCGTTAGTACACTACGTATATTAAAGAAAACAATTTTTAAACATATGAATAAAGCGCTTGTGTTAGCAATGTTGCAGAAATAGATTCCAAATAATATAACATTTAGAAATAATCTTCGAAGTATCATTAATTGCTGCACTTGAAGTCTAGACATGATAATTGATTACTGAAGAAATTATTTTAAAATATTCCATAATAGCTGTACAAAGATGAAAACTATTCTAAATATTGAACAAAATTAATGTAAAAATGACTGGCGTTAAAGATGTGTTAGAACGATGAAATATAAATACCTAGTAGAACGTGGTCTGTCTATTTTTTTTCTTTTTGCCAAATTTATATAATAGTGCCATCTGTTTGAAGGGTCTTTATAACTTATTATATATAATGTAAGAACAGAATATGCATAGTCCGTGTATTACAAACACATCTTTATTTAATATGTAGGTTTACGTCATATTCATTATAAAACTTTCAAAACGTTATCTCGTAAAATCATTCAAATTGACAAAGCACTTTCTTTGCATGTAGTCTTTTAATTACATTTTGGTAGCCTTTAAAAAACCAGTGTAGCATAGTGTACTACCATCAACTTCGATAATTTTGGGCACTAACATGTATTTTCAATTGTCATTCTCTGTTATGTTACAGGAATTTTGTATTGATTACTTGAGATGTTCAGTAAGTCACACCAGTTGTCACGACATGAAATACTTGTTCTTCTCTGTTATATTATTTTCATATATTTATTCATTGATTGATATAGAATGCATTATATTTGTATTTACCGTGATGACGAATTGCGAGACGTCACAGTTGTTTCCCGCCGACTTGTTTCGTGTGTCGTAGTCTTGTTTGCGTTTCTTCGGATTGTCTCGGGTAGTATCGTCTTGTCTCATGTAACCTCATTGGCAGCCATTTTTGTCTAGTTTTGGCGCGATAGGTATTACTCGGCCGTTGTTAAATCGTAGGTGTGCCGTGTTGCATGTACGCGTAGTTTACTTTCGGTGAAAAGAAAGTTCTTAAATACGGCATGTTGCTCGCCTAAGTGCTTCATGGATGTTAACTAATTGACAAAGCAATGGCTGCCCACGAGTGTTGAGTGACCGCGATTGACAACGTCTGGGCACACTGGTTCAGGCAAGCAGACAAGCAACAGTCCGTGATCTGACAGCAGGAAATCAATTCAGGACGTCCCATGAACGCATCTCAGAAGTCAAAGCAGCGCAATTTGATCTCCATGGGGTATCGTAGCCGAAGACCGACACGTGTGCTGCTACTAATTACTTCATCGGCGGCGGAAACTCACATGGGCTCGGGAACACGTGGATTTGATCTTAGAGAACTATCAACATATAGTGTGGTCAGATGAGTCACATTTCCAATTGGCACGCGCGGATATTAGGGTCCGAGTGTGGCGCAAACCCCTTGAGGCCATAGACCCAAATTGTCAACATAGCACTGTGTAAGCTGATAGTGGCTCCGTCATGGTGTGGTGCATGTTTACCTGGCATGGTTTGAGTCCTCTGGTCCACTCGAACCGGACATTGACTGGTCAGCACTATGTTCAACTGCTTGATGACCATCTCTACTCTCCAGCCATTTACGCACTTCGTGTATCCTGCCAACAATGGAATGTTCCTGGGCTACAATGCGCCATGTCTCTGGACCGCAATGCTGCCCGACTAATTTGAGAAACATTATGATAACTTCGAACGCATGGTTTCGTCCCATAGATCGCCGGACATGAATCCTATCGAGCACATGTAGGATATAATCGAACGGGTTCCACCTTCCACCTTTAACAACCACCAAATTGCGGACGGCAATCAAAACTGCATCGAAACTGCAATCCCTCCAGCGGACTACCAACGACTTGTTGCGTCCCAGTCACGTCGCGTTGCTGCACGTCACCATGCTCAAGGGGGGGCCCACACGTTATTAGGTAGGTATCCCATGACTTTTGGTACTTCAGTGTACTCTTCCCCCTATGTATTCAGGATACAAGAGTAAATTCACAAAATGAGATATTAATGCGGTAGCAGCGTTTCTATTGCTGCAATAACATAATCGTGGATTTTGATATTGCAATAACTATTCGCTCTGTTTTTAGTATCCCATTACTGTGCAGCTTCATTGTTCCAAACTTGTGACAGTAACAATTTTTCAACGTAGTTGTCCTGTCGAATTTCTAACTTGGATATTACACCTTCACTCAAAAAAGATGAAAATTTGCAGGCAGACATATTTAGCTTTTCCAGTTGCTTCAAGTGGTAATTGATTCTTGAATAGGAGTCAGTTCAGCATTCCAAGCGAATGTATAAGAAATTCGTTAAAAAAATCAACGAACGTTTCTACATGCATTTAAATTTTGCGGAACAAAATTATAAAATCAAAAAATAATGACAGTAAATGTCTACTAATATACCATAATTTAACCAAGGATCTCCACTGTCCAAAATTGATGTATTTCTGATTACATATGTCTTTTTATGAATAAAAAATCTAGACAAAAATTATAAATAGGCATTTTTTTACCATGTCTGACTTCAATATTTGTATCCAATGTGCTTGGTATAATATTTGTATTTAGAGAGATAGAATGATATGACTTCTTACTGCACTAAAAGCTCGTAAGCGCAAAATTTAATGGTAGAATATCGTAGCATCACATTCTCGTTTGGTGTAATGTATGTTGTGAGTGGTACGACTGGTGCAAAGTTCTTACGTAAATTCAACAAACTGATAAATATTATAATCTCACAAAATTGTTTACTCTTCAAAAGATTTGTTATTTAAAAACTATACAGAAATTGCTAATTTAGTTACCTCCAGAATCTTGGCCACGTATTGGCATATTTGGAAATTTACTTGTCACGCTTTTTCCCACATCTCTGTGTGTCCTTATAGAAATCGATTTTTTCCCCTCTGGATTCCCTTTTTTTCCTTTAGACATCTGAGGAAGTGGATTACAAGATATTTGCTTTCTCCATAAAGCGGATGAAGGCACTGAACTTATCCTGTTCATTAACAAAATATTCTGTTATCCAACTTTTGTTTTTAATGTGCACTACAGATAATGTACAGGTGAATATAGCTCACGAATATATTATGCTGGGTGTTAGAAATACTTCCTAACCGCTTCCTTATTGTCAATTCGAACTCCATAAATGGACTATAGCGACGAGGTTCATATCTCACTGTTTCGTGTAGCATTACATTCAATGATTTTAAGCCTGTCTTTACGAGGCGTTTTCTTAGCTATCCTTTACATACAGTTTTCGGAGTCAAACCACCAAAAGAATAGTTCCACAACGCAGCGGTAATTGTTTCATTATTTCAAGGGTTGTTCTTTGAGATAACAAGGAAGAGGCGATTGTAAATTAACTTGTCTTCGTAATTATTTAAGACCTGCTGTGATATATTCTTGCCGAATTTTAGATTTTTAGGTCACCAGGAAACAAGATGTCTGGTTTTGCGGATTTCTTATTGGGGTAGGCTACTTTAGCTGCAAAGTTTAAATTATGCGCACGATATGATGTATTTGCAAGTTCTGATTTTTTTTTCGAATTTACAAACGACCCATACAACTTTCATGTTTCTAGAGGGATGGGGATCGCATTCTCGATACCCGGGGATATTAAGATACTTACCGACGTAACCATAGATCTTTTCATATAATACCAACCTGCCTATGAATATGCATACTACCAAATTTCAGTTTTCTAGTCCAATGGGAAATACATTCTTGATACTTGGGGATAAAAGAAGAACTCAATGGTGTAAATACATGTTTTTAAAGTTTTCTTGTCATTCAAACCTGTGTACGAATCCTCAAGCGAAATTCCAGCTTTCTAACCCAACGTAAAGTGCATTTCTAATACCTTGGAGTAGGCAAAATATAGTGAAAAATAGCACTTTTTAATTTGTTTCTCTAATTACGTATTACTTACTAATCTTCATGCTGAATTTCAGCTAGCGGAAAGTTCACTTTCGATACACGCGGTTTGTAATGTTATTGGGGTACTTAGGAATTGCTGCAAATTTTAATTTTCTTTTGTAATTCTATTCAGCTCAAGAATCTTCATGCCGAAACTAACTTTTTAACTCAAAGGGAACTGTATTTTCGATACTCGGGGATATTTGGATACTTAGAAGTATAACTGCATTTTGAAATAGTTCTTGTATTTCTAACTTACACAAAATTTTCACGCCAAATTTCAGCTTTCAAGCCTAACGGTAAGTGCATTTTCGATTCCTGGTGTATTGCTGTACTTAACAGCCTTATTTTACGGTGTAATTGCATTTTTAAAACTTCTACTATGATTCCAATATTCCCATGAGTCTTCATGCGGAGTTTCAGTCTTCTAACTCAAAGAGAAGTGTATTTTTAATACTGGGTAATATTGGGATATTTAACGGAGTTTTGAAAGTGTTTAACAGTCTGATTGTACTTTTAAAAGTTTGATGTAATTCAAACCTAAAAGTGAACCTTCACACCGAAATTTCAGCTTTCTAATTCAATGTGAGGTTCATTTTTCGATATATACTCGTGTATATTTAGGGCTTATTAGTGTGATGAAGTTACTTTACGGCATAATTGTATTTTGTTTTTATTTTTCTGTACTTCGAACATACACATGAATATTCATGCTAAAGTTCAACTCTCTGACCCCACTGGAAATGCATTTTCGATACTTTGTGATATTGGGATTCTTTAGTGTAATTGCATTTATAAAACTTTTGCTGTGATTCCAGTACTCCCACATGGACGAGCGTAATACATAGAGGGATTAGCGTTCATATACTTCATTTTATCTTTATTTAATCTTTATCCAAAAGTACCATGTAACTTAATGCGGAATATCAGCCTAGTAGCCAAACAGGAAATGAACTTTCGATACCCGGAGGTGGAAATTTTCAATTTGTTTCTGTAATTCTGACATGGCGATGAATATTTATGCCGAATTTCAACTTTCAAGGCCATTTAGCAGAAAATGTCTTATAAACTGCCTGAGTAATAACAGTCAGATATATTTTAGGGATTTTATATGTGTAGATACTGTACCAACTGATTAAAGAATGGAATGTTCATCTTGCAAATATTACAAAAATTCTCTAACTCTGTCACATATCACTGTAAAAATTCTTTGAATTTCATGCTCTACTACTACCCCCAGTCCAATATTTGCTTCTTCTTTACAGATTTTATTATTGAGTATCTAATCCTAGTTTACAATAACACTTTCATAACCCAAAAATATAATTTCACCCACAATCATCACTAATACTAATCCTCTTTGAACACTCTCCCACAGTTTCGTGAATACGAGTCTTATTTGCGTATTAGTAGAAGCGCTCTCTGTCTGTCTGTCTGTCTCTCTCTCTGTCTCTCTCTCTCTCTCTCTCTCCCTCCTTGATCAGTCTTGCAATATTCCATGTACCTAAAAGTTTGCTTCTCCACTTTCAGCGTTTAAGTAAATATGAATATATATATATTCTTCCAGCTTGGTTTTTGAAGCTGGAGCTAAGACTGGTGGCTGCGTATTGCACAATCTCTGGCGAATTAATATGAAAAAATAATATTAAAAAAAAAACTTTTTAAAGATATACTTTTCTTAAACAATTCGTACTAAAAAGTAAAAAATAATTTTGTTTATGCATGACTAAAAAGAAAGTATGTGACCCGCTCTCATATACAGTCACTTTATAAATTCTTGAATTGACGCGCCTCATGTATTCTTTTCAGTCATGCATAAGCAATTTTATTTTTGTTTTTTTTTGTGTGATTTTTTTAAGAAAAGTATGTCTTTAAAAAGTGTTTAAAATTATTTTTTCGAGTTATTTCGGTGTTTGGAAACTTCTTCTCAAGCTAATATTTTGTGACTCAAATCCTAAAATGTCTACAAATAGTCAAATACAATATCGTTTCAGGCTAGTATTTATTTTAGGATAAAGAATTCCATATTAAAAGAAATAATTAAAATATGCTTTTAAAATTAATAAATATATGCAAATATATGAAAGCAAGAATGGAATAATGTATTGTCACCCGACTTACGTCGCCGTGCAAAATTTCATCATTGAATGGCATCAGGAAATGTGTTAAATTTACGCAGCAAGATTTGAGGACACCAAGAACCATTGTGAACTAAAGAAAATAATGTAATAATAATACAAAAGAGAAACGCCTCCAAAATTTCTATTGACGCTGCCATATTGGCTCCGTGTTTAAGAGTTTTTACTTCACTTTGCAATAAATACGTCGCAAAAATCATTTTGTACTGAAGATTTTTCTACTCTCAGTAGGTATATTCTTCACACTTGACTTATTAAGTGATAATTATTTTACTACTAACTCAGTTTTGTTAATTTATTACCTACTGACAACCAAGCAATCAAAATGATTAATCTGGAATCAATAGTAGTATTAACAATGTGTAAAACCTTTAGAGTTGGTTCTCTAATATGTATACAGTGCAAATAAGTTTAGGTTTAACTCTGTTGAAGGTAAGGGAAAGGGGGTATATTAAGCGCTGCGGATTCGGAATAATTCTCTTAAAAGGCATTGTAGGCTAGATTTTAATAAGTTCACGATTTCGTTTGGGACAATACTAACAATTTAGCTAATAATTAGAAAACCCTTTGATTTCAGTAAGCCATGCATTATTAAACTATAATATTTGAAAGTAAATAACTAATATATGTACTTCTAAGTGTCGCATTACCCGTAATGAAAAGTAATAAAAACATAATAGGCTATGTATTTAATCCGAAACGGTTGAATTCTGTTAAAATTAATCAGAGTTAACTGCACCAAGAAGTGGAAAAATTAATCAAAATTAGGAACCATAATGTTCTCTTTCTATTTTTATAAGAAACGAAATAACCGCTATCTTATGCAGTTTTCCAAGTTTAGTTCCTACAACCTTGGAAATCGTAATTTTCCCCTTCTTCCATTTTACTTTTATATTTCCTTTATGTTCGATCTTCCTTTCTCATTCTCTTTCTCTCAATACCAGTAAATGAAAGAATCATTTTTTATTTTCTTAAACGGAGGGGCGGTTTTTTTTTCTTCTTATTTCTCCATGAATTCGCAATTTGAATCTATATCCTTCTAGAACCTTCGTACTCGCTGTTATATCACAGAAAAGGCATCTACGTTTTCTGAAGTTCAAGAGGTCGACCCCAATGATGAAAAATGCTTTCAAATAGAAAGAAAGGAAGAAAAACGAAGACCATTTTAAGTCGGCCGTCAAGAAGCAGTGTTTCCAAATGTCTAGGTAAATAGCAGGGTAAATTAGAAGACGTGTCTGTTGTATTAATTACCAGACACATAAGAAGGAAAATATTAATAAAAGTATTTCACAATATTGCAATACCTTTATCTAATTAATACAAACTTGTTCGGATGCATCAGTACGCTGCTGGTTTGAATTCTGATGACTAGTAACTTCAGATCTACATAGTTTCCAGTGATCACTCAGGTTTACTGAGATTTTTCTCCGCTCAACAAAACGAAATGAAGAACTGTGTATTCATTAAAGAGGACGACGTTTAGCTGATAATGGCCCTAAAAACAGCCATTCAAATTCTAAATAGAATTGCTCTTGGCATATTGGTTTGTCTAATTGACTATTATGGTATATACTATTAAAAATTTCCCCAAAACATTCCTGGGAAAAGGTAGGCAAAAATAGCTGCCTGGGCATTTCCAGTAATTAGGCTAAGGGCCGGATTTATGCGTCTAGGCGCTCTAGATCGCGTCCTCTCCCTTTTCCCTTCCCTCTCACCACTCCCGTCCTTTTCCGTCTCTCACCTTTACAGTATAACAAATTACTAAATGCAATTAGTAATTGTTGTCCATAAAACAGAATGTTATTTACCTTCAAGATAATTTTTGCTAAGTTCAATACGTGGGTAACTCTTTGAATTTTAAATGTCACCTCCGGGAAAATTTATTTACTCTTTGAATGTTAAACACCATCTCCGGGAAAATTTATCTTCTGAAGATATAAGGTCAAGTTAGTAAGAAAAATAAGTCTTATTTCTAGTGTCGTAAAAGACAGGTTAGGATATTTGTGGAGTGAAACTAAAGGAAACTCTGGAAATCCTGTCAGGGCGGACGACAGCATGATTCGAACGCACGATACCCATTGCTTATTCGAAGAGACAATTTATTAAAATACACTTTAGTTTTCCTCATATACAAAAATATATTATATTTACGCTTTCATGCATATAGAGTGCTTCTACAGAAAGTTACATGTTGCCCACTGGCAGGGGTATAGTGATTACCTTACACTATATCTAAAAGTGATTATTGACGTGTACAAAGGCAAAAATAGGAGTAAATAATATTCCAAATAAGCACTAAAGTTTGTTTTATTGTTTCTAATGTAAATTAACCTAACTTTAAATTACCTCAAGTCAGTTAGTTATGTACGCGGGTCAAAGGTGTTCCCCATACATGGTCTTTAATGTTTTTCGCTAAATATTTCTTCGCCTCGCGTTTTAAATAGTAATTTCTATTTTTTTTTCGCCCCTTTGAAAGTTACTCCCATAGATCCTGGCCTAATGGGCCTATTTGTAAATCTGGCTTTGACTAGGCTAATAATAAATAATCATCATGTAGTTTTCAGAAGTACTGGAAGAAAGAGAAAAAAGAAATAAGAGAAGCTTGAGCGTACTTGAACACGGGTTGATCAGCTAGAAGTTCAGCATCTTGCCGACTTACCAGACACAGAAGTCACCAGATCCAAATAGTATTGAAGGTCAGACGTGCGTTGCCTCAACTCCGAAGACATAAACCAAATTGATCCATACACCTACGCCATATGGTAAGCGTTTTTGAATTTATCAACTGGGGATCGGAATTCACATTCAATGGGAATTTTCCCCATTTCTTTTAAAATAAGAAGTAATTCAAAAGGCGGTAGCAAATACGTGATCCAAATTGCATTCACGGCTACAATAACAAACTGTTTTCTCACTCTGCACATGTGCAGAACTGACAACGACATCTATCCACTTCAGCATAAGAAAAGTCTGTCATTTTCCTTGATTTCAACAACATGAAATATTAAAATTTCTACGGAACTTTACTGAGAGTTCCTAACAACGTTATAAACTTTTTAACAGTCTATATTGTAAAGCTTGAGCGGGTCTGACAAAACCGCGACTTGGATTAAGCGGTTTAAATTTCTTTAAGTTTCTGAAACAACATGAGGATAAACGCAATCGCATGTAAATGACATAATTGTATACTTGAGACATTAATCATTTCCTAAATTCTTTCTAAAATTTTCACCAAGCTTCTCATACAACTAAGGAAAACTGGGGAAGGAGAGGACGAAAACTGTTGGAGGACATTTTAACATTTTCTCACTGTTAGAGGGCGAAAAGACAATGGTTACTTACATCTAATGAGTACATCCAAGATCTATCATTACTTTCAACGTTAACTCTGAACAAGTGTGATCCTTGGACATGCCGTTCAATTACTACGGAAGAAAAGAAAAGGATATGAAATTGCCCAAAAAAGAAATTTCTCTAAATATATATTAAAATCTTGGCACCAAACTATCAGATCTAATACAGCAAGTTTCAAAATGTTAAATGAAAACATAAAATATATTTTTGATTGGAGCTATTGCAACAGATGCTTGATAAAATTAAAGTTAGGACATTTTCAAACCTTCGAAATAAGATACGTTTTGTATACATGATTCTGGCGAATACTCATATATTTTCTCAATCATATGAAAATATATCTCAATAACGACAAAACAACGATCTTGCTAATACTCAATATTATATTTGAACAAAAGCTTCGAATTCAATATGTGCTTCCTGAGTGTTCATGCATTCAAAACAAAAACGTTTCTAAGTTGTAATCGAAATAAATAGTCTATAACTCTTAAGTATTAGAGATGATTTTAAATTGATCTCTCATGATGACTTCTGACCTGAGTCTAAGGTAACAAAAGGCTTTAAATAAATTCAAATTCATAATGATATTTCTGAAAGCTCTTTCCAAAGAATAATTAAATATAATGGACATTTCCGTTTTCATCATCCTTATATATTTTACAATTTGTTTGTGTACATCAGATTAAATAATATATAATGTTTTTGAATTTTCAGCGCTACGGTTTCCCGTTAAGTAGAAATATAGCATGAAATATTGATAATTCAATCTCCTACGTCATATAACGAAAATCATCTTCTGATTGGGGGCCCGATCATTAGGTGGCTATACCATGAGTTTTGCTAATTCAGTGTATATGATCGAGGGAATGCCTTACGCACAGGTCTTGAAACGCAAAACATTCATTGTCAAACAATTAGCATGGTTTAATACATAAACGAACTCAAAAATGCATTCTTCAATCATAAATATTGCTTAAATAGATGAATTGGGTAGAACCTAGATTGCGATTTGCTTAACAGACATCGGTTACGTCATTACATGTAGAGATAGTACGTCATTTGTGACGATTCTGTGCTATTTGGCGCATGTAATTTCGAAACTACGCATGTTTTGAAATCTCTTCAAAATAACTTTTTTGGTTGTGTTGTGTTTCTTTTCACACACGCACACACACCGTATATATATATATATATATATATATATATATATATATATGAAACCGGAATTTATCTACAGAAATGACACAGTGATTGGATGACAATGCTAAGAACTATTTTATTCGAAGTATTGGCCATCGTTAGCGATACATTTCTGCCATCGCTCCGGCAATGTGTGGATGTCAGACAAAAAAAAACTGTGCCTCTTGTGCTACAAACCAGTCACCAAGCCATTTTCGTACATTTTCGTGAGATGTGAAGCGCTGGTCAGCAAGTGCGTGTCCCATGGATGCAAATAAGTAAAATTCGAAAGGCACCAAGTCTGGTGAGTAGGCGGCATGCGGAGGGATTTCCCAGCCAAACGTCGCAATCGTTTGCTTGACCGGTTTTGCTGTGTGGGAGGGTGCATAATCGTGAAGCACAATCACTTTATGTTGTCTTTGGTCATATTCTGGTCGTTTTTCACGCAAAGCTTGACGCAAATCGAACATTTGTTGTCGGTAACGTTGGGTATTAACGGTTTCGCCAGGTTTCAGCAGTTCATAATAGACCAAACACAAAGCATTGTCTTCCGTCAATAGCGATTTGGTCTTGCAGTCGATGTTGCCGGTTCTCCTGGAGTTACCCATGACCTTTTACGCTTAGGATTTTCGAAATTGATCCACTTTTCGTCACCAGTCACAATTCGATGGAGAAATGATTTCCTTTTGTACCTGACGAGCAGAATTTCGCAAGTGATTTTTCGGATTTAATACTGTTGTTCAGTCAATGCATGTGGAATCCATTTTCCCACCTTCTGAATCTTGCCCATGGCTTTTTAACATATGGAAACTGCTTCTCGTGTCACATTTAATTTTATCCGCGAGTTGTTGCGTTTGAGCGACATCCTCATCCAACAAAGTTTGCAATTCGCTGTCTGCAAACTTTTTCGGTGGTCTTCCACGCTCTTCGTTTCTCACGTTAAAATCGCCACTTTTAAATTTTGTAGACCACGCATAGCACTATGACTTACCAAGAGCATGATCATCGTAAGCTTCGACAAGCATGCGATGCGATTCTGCAGCAGTTTTCTTCAAATGGTAACAAAAATTCAATGTTGTCCGCACATCGTAGTTTGTAGGTATAAATTGCGCCATGTTCAACGCTATTAAACACTACACTATGACATGAAACTTATCTGGTTATGAGTTGCAAATCGTTATCAGCAATCAAAACAAGCAAGTGGTGCCAATGACGCAGTTTTACAGTAACCACAGTGACAGCTAACGCCGTCTATGCACAAATTCCGGTTTCATATTTACACACCTGGTATATATATATTCATAATGACAGCCCCGTTGGTCTAGTGGTCACCATGGGGTCACGGGTTCGATTCCCAGTTTTGCCAAGGAATTTTCCCAAAGCGAGAGAGTCTGGAACTGTTCTCATCCAGCATTGTGATGCAATTGGGGAGCTGTTGTGAATAAAAAACAGTGGCAATCTCAGTTGAGAGCTTCGGTTTTCCTCTCCCAACACGTCTGGTCAGCGTGAGAGCAGTAGAACAACTCCTTCTCCCGGCAGAGGTCTCATCCAGTAATGGTTTGAATATGGCTGCGAATTTTATATATATAGTGTGGTTCAAAAACAAAGGTGGTAAATTATGTGAAACAGTCATTACCAAAAGATTAAACCAATACTTAGAAGAAAAACACTTAATCACTAATAGCCAGGCAGGATTTCGCACAAAAATTTCCACAATAGATCAGCTCATCAGAATCACCACGGACGTCCAGAGAGCATTGAATGAAGGTAAAAAAGCTGCAGCGGTCTTTATGGACTTGACCTCGGCGTTTGATACCGTCTGGCATGACGGGCTCCTATACAAGCTCTATTCATTAAACTTACCAACAACCATCATTCGCTGGCTTAATTACTTCTTAACTAACAGAACTACTCAAATTAGAATATACATTCAGCGCGGTGTCCCGCAGGGTGCGGCACTCAGTCCGACCCTTTACCTAATATATGTAAATGACACTCCCAAACCTCACAATATACATACAAAACTGGGACTGTTCGCCGACGACACTGCGTATTGGACCAGTGCTCGTACTGTGGAGGTTGCAATTAAACAACTACAAATGAATTTGTTTTATGGTGTGAAACATGGAAGCTGCATTTAAACCAGAACAAAACTCAGTTCATTCTTTTCTTTCCGTCAGGTAGGGGAACTCGTAAAAACAAAGATAAATTTTAAAAAAATCAAAAATACAAAAATCAAACCCCAAAAAACCGCAAAGTATTTAGGAGTTACCCTTGATCATAGGCTAAATTTCAAGATGCACATCAAAGAAAGACGGACAAAAGGACTCAGTACCCACAATTTACTTAAATCATATTTTCGATCAGAACTTTCACTAACCATCAAAATTAGACTTTACTTAGCAATATTAAGACCTATGGTCATGTATGGTCACGAACTATTTCACTCCGGCATAAATTTGGAAAAGATAGAAAAGTTCGAAAGATACTGGATATGGTATATGGAAAGATTATGGACTGCGGACAAAGTTCAGTTGTACAACAGAATTCCCATAGTTCCCATTGATTCATATTTGAAAGAACGTAGGAAGAGGTATATTGAGAATGCAAGACACAAGAACTTCATACAGGAAAACCTACCAGATCACATTGAAGACAGAATTAAGAGGCATATTATAACTTATAAAGAACTACTTTCATATTAATTTAAACAGGAACATAACAGTGATAAGATCAAAACATCATACTCAAATCTTCGTCATGGATGCTAAACTGAGCTCTTACAAAACTTTTACAAAATAGTACTTCGGATGACAACATCAATAAATTTTACTCTCAACACCTTTATTTACCTAAACATCCTTCATCCTTTTACAGTTTCACCTAACTTGAATTCTGGCAATTTTACTTATAAATGATCTGTTCTTCTGGAT
>JAGDQP010001083.1:26321-64905 GCA_022664845.1 Lepisma saccharinum
TTTATATAATAGCACAATATTTGTAGATACTTTTAAATCATAGTCAGTTTTGTTTGCTGTTGTCATTCTATTTCTTCTTCTCTCTTTTTCTTTAGTCTCACCTTAACCTAAGTTTTGTTACAGAAAGAGTAAGGTGGCAACCGGGGCCAAAATGGCGGACCTTCTGGAGGTCCGAAGATCTGCCATCTTTGGAATTGCCGGTTGCCTTACCTTAAATTCAAATAATTATGCTAGCACAATATTTATAGATACTTCTAAATCATAGTCAATTTTTGTTTGCTGTTGTCATTTCATTTATTCTCTTTTCTCTTTAGTCTTATCTTAATCTAAGTTTTGATACAAAAAGAGTAAGGTGGCAGCCGGGGCCAGAATGGCAGCTCTTCTGGAGTTCCGAAGATCTGTCATCTTTGGAATAACCGGATTCCTTTCTTTAAATACAACCAACCAAAACTTTGTATTCTCCTTTGTGTTCCATATTTTACACTTATTTGTAGCTACTTATGAATCATAGTTATTTTTTTCTTGATGTGGCTGTTACTTTATAGTTGTATCTTTATATTTTATGTTCTTTGTACTATTAAAAAAAATGTTATTGAAAGAATGACGTGGCATCGAGGACCTAAATGGCAGATCTTCTGGAATTCCGAAGATTTGTCATTTTTTAACAACCGGATGCCTTACCTCAAATATATGAAGTTGTATTCTTATTTCTATCTTTTAATTTATATTTGCATTACAGTATCTTGTAATAGTAAACTGTATATGCCTTCTTTAACTGGAGATGTACACCTTTGTTGAAGGTGCACAAATAAATAAATAAAGATCTTTTTAAATTCGAAAATTGGTCCTTCATTGTTGGCGGTAGATGGAATTCGCTGCATGTAAATCTTCAGTACTGCTAGATAACTAATCACTTCTGTACTTGACTTATCTTGAAGATTGCTAGAAGTGTGAATGATGCTGTCTCGAAAAGTTTTGCGTCCTCACAGGAAATACATCAGTGTTTTTACTTGATCTTTCACTGTTTTTTGATTGATGGCCACAAAACAAGAAGTTGGTTTTGAACTGCACTTCTCTAAGCATGGAGTGATGTTTAACTGGTGAATAGGGCGGCGGTCCCATGGAGTTTGTAAATGAAGCGATTTGCGCATTTTAGATTACAACGTTTACGTCTCCACACAACGTATGATTTGCCCTTCCTCAGTTTTAATATTACTTAAACGTTCCACACTAGCACAGTCAATAGACTCAGTCTCTTTGTTTCTAAGTGTCACTACTTCTTCAACAGACAAGGTTCTATTGCATAAAGCAAACACATTTGGTTTCATATCAAGCGTCTCTATAACGTACTGGTTACTGCTGATCAATGAGAATGGGAAAGATGAAGTAAGGCCGATTGTTTCCAAACTGAAAAACATAAAACCAATTCATTTATTAAATATATAGCATGTTTCTATTTATTTATTTGCGATTAAGTTCCCAATACAGCACATGTTGGCTATTTTACATAGAAACATTAGCAGAAACTAACAACAACAACAAAAATATAAACAATATGTACAAGAACGTCAAGATAACAATAATTATAAATACAATTTGCTTATCTGAACCTTCAACGTGCTCTCAGAGGCAAAAAATATCAAGTGACTGTGGGAGACAATTATATTTTATAGATATCCTATTTATCAGTGACCTTTGAACCAAGTTTATTCTGGGTTTGTTTGCATAAAAGAGGGCTACGTTTCGTGTTCGTCTGATAGGTACATGAAAGTTGACTTGTGACACTGTCTCAAATTGAATATTTATTAGTTTGACAATTTTGTGCAAGAAAAGAAAATCACCAATATTGCAACGAGCTCGATGTGATTTTATACTCAAAATTTTCCATTAAATCCTCATTAGAAAATGCACGTAAATCGAGAACTCTGACTCTCAGTATAGCAACAAAGAAATTTATAATAGATTCTAACTTAGTAGGATGCGTGGAACATTCATTCATGAACCATATAGGCGAGCAATATTCAATAGTAGGTGACACATAGGACTTATAAAACAAGCTAAGTGCAGACTGATTTCGAATTTCTGTGCAGCGATAGAGCAAACCTAGTTTTCTCATAGCACTTCGAGTAATTTGAATAATGTGTTCAGAGAAAGTGAGCTTGCTGTCAACTGAAAGAAGAAAGAGCATTTGTATTCATATTTTTAATGGTGTATGAGTGTTGAATTGTCTCTCTTTTCAAAGAGATAGAAAGAGCTACATATTTTTGTTTCGGTTCTGTTTCTGAAAAATTGCAAGGTGACAACATCATACGATACAACAATATTAAACCAAATACAATAAGCTCTAATAATAATAACCAAGATCTAATTTCAACAGAAACACTGCATTACTCTGAAAATAACTGTCCAGCCAATAGATTAAAAGTATGCCGAAATTGACCATTTTGAGCCGACATTTGGACACCATGTTACAGCAGTTTTTCAATATATCAAATGCTGTAACGATTAGAAACGTAAATTTTTAACTGCATTGTAGTCAAAATATTTTAAATACGGCATTATAAAATAACACGTAAATTATAGTAAATTTAATTACCTTTTGCACGGTATTCGATATGTGAAATTGGTGCAATAGAAATAGAGGATGTACTGTATGTGTTTCTGTAAATAGCTTTTTATTTATTTATTTTACAAAATTAGAAGATGGTAATTGAAAATGGCGGCTAAGGATAGTTCAGATTTTGATAGACTTTTAATTTTGATCTTCAGGACAACTTCCTCTTCCAGAAAAAAGCAAACAAAAATTCAGTTACAAGTAATTCTGGGTTCCGACTGTTTTTCCTTTTTCCATTAAAATGTCTATCCTAAATTACATGCCCAAAAACATAACACGCAGAAGCGCATTAAATCGACTCCCTTAGTATCTAAGACAGAGAAAATATTTTAATATCAGTCTAAAGAGATAGATTCGGCTTCATTATTCATATAAATGGATATTTTCTCAAATGTGTGTCAGTTGTTTGTCATTTCATTATGAGAGCAGAACAATATTGTGGGGATAACAACAGTCATATGTACGCATGGTGGCAGTAAAAAGAACTGTACCAACTTTTGTTAATTGTACTAACTATTGTCCTAAATTTGACACCAGAACGAATTGTCTGTCTTCTTTCTGTGAGATGATATCGATATTTCTACAAAAGGTATTGGACGCAAGAATCCAATATGGCGAATCAAAATGGCGGAAAAGGGTACCGTAGATTTTACTAGACTTTTGTTATGTTGTTCAGAACGCAATTCTGTCCCGGAACATCGAGACAGAAATTATTTTGCAATTAATTCCGCGTTAAGCCATGAGTAAAGGAATGCTAATGACGTCACAGACAAACTGACGCTTGACAAAGTAAAGGAATATATTAATATATAGGAATACCCGTTAGAGCATATTAACTTGTCAACACAACATGTTCGATATTAGTATTGCAAAACTATGCAATGACTCTTTAATATTCCCACGTGAACAAAGGTATTATCAACTTTCACGGCTTAAGCAAATATAACATTTTCTCGATTCCGCCACATTCAATCGAAGTTAACAAAAAATGAAGACAATTGCATTTTGTTAAAAATGTAAAATACAATTGCTTAATAGGAAAATCATTAATTTAGAAATATGAATATAAAATACGCTTTATATAATAAAATTAATTGAAATGAATTCTCATTTCTCACATATTAATTACACACGTTAATGAAGTTAAGATATTATCATAAAGATAAGTAATAAATGTAAATTATGAATATTATTTTTATGAAATAAAGTATTGCACATAGCAACTTGCATACTCCGAGTATATCTAGAAAAAGTCCTTGCGAAAATTTCAGGCAATATAAACTAACAACATGGAGGAAAAAAGTCACTGAACGTTCAGTTGCAGGTAGTCAAATGTTCAGTTCCAGATAAACCTGCCAAACGTACGTCTATGGCAACTGAACATTTAGTCAAAGGTATTTAGTGAACGGAAACAACATGTTCAGTAACCAGTATACCAGAAGTTATAGTGCCTGTTACTGGACGCATATAGTAAAATAGTATTGACTAGCGAAAAAAAGAGAGGTCTGGAGTTGGGTTCAAACCCATCACCTTCAGATTTGCTTCTTACCTTGTTGTCCAACACGCTACCTCTGTTCCACTGTTTCACTGTTAAACGTAGGACATTTTACTAGTCCTCTTATGTTACGAAAACACTTTCTGGAGTAAATACATTCATGTAGATTTTAATTATTCGAAATATGGAAATTTTATTAATTGATCCTCTGTTAGAATAGAGCTATGAAGAAGACTGATTCGTAATTTTAAAGAAGTGAGACACCTCAAGAGTATCATAATGACGTTCACTTTACTGTTCAGGTCGACGACATTTCTCAAACAAACTGGCTGCCAATTTCCAAGACATTCAGTGAATATACTTTCCACTGGATGCATGACTGCAGCAACTATAACCGCCCAGTTACGTTCTCCTCATGACGCACTTGGTGCCTGTTACTGCAATGTTTAGTAACAGTTTGCATAATACACCTGCATCAGACATGTTTTCTTGGAGTTCAATCAAACATCGTTCAGTTCTTGGTACTATATTGTTCAGTATCTCTTGCTCTAAGTTTTGTTTTGTTAAGTATAACCCTTTTTTTCATTTGTGTTTCGCTGCATGTACTATACAGGCTGGCTCTTGTACAGTTCGTAGTATCAGCTGATTAGTTAACATTTTGGATATATTTTTCTCCGTGAAGCGTTGTAATCTATTACAGTAGATTAAAGAAGATGACTTACAACATTTGGAACAGCATATTCCCTTTATATTCTTTTTATTTTTTGACTTAAAAAGCAAAGAGTAAGTACCACGCGAACCAACAGAGGATCACCAAGAACGCACTACCTTTTGGTCTGCTTTTACGCTGGTCAGACAACACAGAGTCAAAACAATGAAACCAACTATGTCACTCAAAGACTCTCCCGTTTCCACAACCACTACCGCAGGTCATCGGATATTTCAGAATTGCAAGATGTGTAGCGAAAATAATGTTTCATTGTCTGACTTGGAACGTGGAAAGCGTGACATCGAATAAGAGCGATAATCCACAAAAGTAAGTAAGTGATCTGCGTCTGCGTGAAACAGCAATAATTACGTTTATCATCTTAATCCTTTCATTTGAAAGTTTCGCCTTTATATTTTATGTTTGTTATTATACTTTTATTTTGTAAGATAATTTGCTAAGCGATAATTAATTTTAAACGATAATTATGTGTCTTCTGTTTCAAATGTTGTGAGGCGAAACTGTTCTTTAAGAGCGCCATGTTCTTTATTTTTTTCCCATTTGATAACCGTTGTCTCTCTACGCCCCTTGGTTCAGCTCCCGGGACGACCACTCCGCTCGCGCCCTCTAGTAATGAATCAGTTTATTGTTGCATCAAAGTATGCGACTGGTGACACATGTAAGAAAGCCACGCCTGAGAGGTAGAGCATGTATGTGATCTGCACAAATAATATACCGGTACTACTTCGTTGAGAAAGAACATTTTTACTAATTCAGGTGGTATTTAAACAATAACATGGATAATGTTATGGTACTATGACAAAATTATATTTAAAGAGTATAAAAATAATTCAAATATGGGGTAACAGAAATATTTCAGATGCATTTTATAAGACTGTGGTAAACAATTTCTAATAAGCTGACGTGTTGTGTTGAATGTGTTATAGCAATAAAGAATACAATTAATTTTAGGATACAAATGAAACGCAGTGTGTTGGAGGACATTCCACATTAACATGGCATTTATTTTCATGAAAAAAAGTTCCATTTTTTAGAGTTGACATTGCAAAACAAACCTCTAGATATATGAACAATGAAACAGAAATACAACATAAATTATGTTTTCCAAGATGGAAAGGGTATATAAATATTTACCACCCAGTAAGCTGAATACAATCTTGTTTTCAAGTGGTACATTGAATAAATCCACAATAAATTAGTAATACATGCTGTTGGAAATATGGAGAGAAAATAATTATTTTACCCCTTTCAGCAGCAACTCTGAGACGCTGTTGGTTAAAATTGGAACATACGTATATTAATTTTGTTTTTTGAGATTTCATAATGTAATTTTCTAATACAGAACTAGTACGAACATTTTGTGATATTAAAATGATATTATACATACATAAATATAATTACTATACGTCTTGCCATTTCTTTTAAAAAGTCCCTATGATATATGATATAGGCAGCTGAGGTTTATGTTCATCAGCGAGAATTGTTTTAAGGACAATTATGGAGAAGGTATCGGCAAGAGCCTTAGCTTATTTATTTAAAATTCTCTAGATACAGGCCAGTATATGTATTTGTACGCTCGATGTATTTACGAACAATAACAACAAAAGGAAGGAGTTTTGAATGAATCCGACCTGAGCTTACTCAAGGCACTATTTCAGCAATTACTTGGTGTGTCCAAAAGAAACCAGGATGATACCTTAATTAGCACAACAGGCATTAAACCCGGATCCTCCCGATCACAAGGTCCACACTCTACCGTCGACTTTACCTGGTCGGTCAAGACACTTATCATTCCGACAATTGCCTGTTGAATGAAGGGAATAGAAAAAGCTCAGTCAGGACGGTCGGGTGCGACTCGGACCCACTAGCTTCCCCAGCACCGTTTCGAAGTTTCACTACTGAACTTCAAGTCGCTGCCATTGGAAGAAAAAATAATAATATTCTAAAATTAAGACATTCGAATTTTCGTGATCTTCTTAGAAATGTTTGTTATCTACAACTTCTGAATTGACCAGCTCTTCTCTCAATTAAGTTATTAACGTGTTCATTAAATTAATTCTAGTTTGGTATCGTATCTTTCTTAATAATAAACGGTTTTGAGTTTCAATTAAGTAAAAACGCGGTTAACATTAAGAGAATAATCGGAGTACATCGCGTGTATTCCTATCATAGTCGTAGAGAAGCTTGAATTAAATTGCTCTTCTTTCGCATTATATAAGTAATTTTTCAGTTAAAGACAGTATCTTTAGGTGAGTAATTTAAGAAACTTAATTACACTATACATATAAAGCAAAGAAAATGGACGTTTCAAGGATGAGCAAACGAAATGTTACAAATTATTTTAAAAGATCTTTGAATGTTTCACTGCAGTTAAATACGTAACATACGATTTCCCTTTTTGATCTCTTGAATTTTATTTGTGACCTTTAGACATCTACCTAAGACTAAGGCCAGCGTTTTGCTCTCTTCATTTTCAACTTCTATTTATAGAGGACCTAGAGATTATCGAATATTAGGCACAAGATGGAAATAGAATATGGCGGGCACGTGTACACACAACGAAGAGCATGGTTACATTGTCAATGCAGCAGACAAAACTAGATCAGAAACTAAATATGTGCAATTATAATCATTTCTTGAATACACACTTTGAATGTTTTAATAGGTGACTAAAATCAGTGTTGAAAAATATTTGCGTTCTCTTTAAAATTTAAATGATTTTTCTTTTCAACGGTTTCGTTCCTACAGGTGCTGTTCTTACACTGGCGTGATGGTTGTGTTGTCAGTTCATATTTGCAGGGGTTTTCGCTAGGCTACAACAGTCACTCCCGGAGATAAAGAAGGGGAAACAGGTGTGATATTCGCCAAATTTCCCTTAATGAGGACTCGTCGTAAGAACCTGAGCGACTGCGACTACCCACACAGTTATTTTTTTCAATACAGGCGAGTTGTTTCAATGCTGCATTTATAGAAAGCTTTTATGATTTTGTCTCCTAAATGGTTAGTGCTGTGTATAATTGCTTTAAAGGAATACAATACTACATGTATACTTTCTTTTAAAAAAATTGTCCGTATGTCATTCGACAGTATTTGAAAAAGTTTGCTCCTCTTTTTAATGGATGCAGGCTTTCGGAAATTCTACCGATGAATATTGTAGATGCGAATACATCCTGAAATTATGTTACGAACATATTAATAAATAACGAAACTATAAAGACAAAACACAAGTACGAAAAATGTCTAGAAACAATAGTAAATCTAAAATTCAGAGATTGGCAACGTAGAGGATATATAGAGGGAAGGATAGGAGAATCAGAAGAGAAGGAAATTTAGAATTAATCCATTCATTCGTATGAAAGACCAGAAACATGCTCCTGGTGTCCTGACCTATCACCTTGTGACTTCCAGATTTTTGGGCAGCTAAGAAATAGTAAAGCGGCGCACAACTAAGAAATACTAAAACAGCCTTACACAAAGATGACGCAGGTTTGTAAAGCATTGGCTTCAGGAACACCCGAAGGCAGTGCTGGATTAAGCTATTTGGGTGCACTGGGCTATTGACTCTGTTAGAGCCTACATCTACCTATCTTCTGTGTAAGGTCGTCTTAACATCATTGTTGGCTCTTGAACAAAACAATTTAATCGGTCCCCTGCCTGCACAGACACCAATGAAAACGATAAATACAATTAGATCGTTAGCAAAATCATTACTTGTAACATACATTTTTAAAACTTTTATCTAATATTAGAATAAAAAATAAATCATAAGCTTCACCAGAAGCAACTACACAAATCTCAATGCTGTCTGGAATTTATCTATAAAATTCTAATCCGATTTTAAATATTAGAAAACAAAGCCTAATAAGGACTTCTTATCTTGACTCATAAATCTAAATTTATTCCAACACGAATTGGTAACTTCAATATTTATAACTTTTAGATACTATTCCACTAAACAGCAGTTTATCAAACTATGGCACGCGTACCAGTACTGGTGCGCGAACATTTGGATACTGGTACGTGAGCTTAGTGAAAAATTAACAATAAACTTATAACTGACCTAACACATTGTTACTGTTTGAACGAGCAAATATAATTTGTCCAGCCCAAGATTCTTCAAAATTGACACATTCCTAATGAAGAACTCGCAATGTAGAAACACATGTTGTAGGCCTACTTATCACAAATTTTATTTTAGTGCCCCAGGAAAGACATGCAATTCTGTGAGTGAATGCAAGAACATGATAAATAACATTTATGTAGTTTCGAGATATACAGGTTTAAAGATCAGATAAAGTATTATCCCTTACGGGACATTGTACAGAAACGCCATGTTTTGGACAATCAAATATTTTGTCCAGACAACTATAATTCTAAAGAACAGAGCTGGGCATCTATAAAATATTTTGGGACAGAAACTTTTGTTTTTGAAAATGTGTTTTATCAGGTCTTGCATGCGTTCACAGAATTGTGTTTGCAATAAAAGAAATAAAATAAACTTTTCCAATAAACTTTCCGTTACTAATTCGTGGTACACAGATTTTCAATAATTTATTCCGATACTTAACAAACAATATCTTTTAAGTTCACCTATTTACTTACAAGTTCACTTACAAACAATACGATCCCAACATTTGCCTAGTGTGATTGAGGGTATCAGGAAAAATCTCATTCAGAATGCTAGACACCGGAAATTGTTGCCGATCTGATATAGCCGTGTGGGTTATGGCGCTAAGCTAGCGACTCGAAGATCCCGGGTTTGAATCCCGGCTGGGGCATGAATGTTTGTGATTGTGGATTTTAACTAGAACGTGTCGGATAATCGTGACAGGCCGAAGTCAATAGTTATTAGAATTGTTCATACAAAGTAAAGTTTACCAAAATATTACCGGGAAACGTTCTTGAAACCTCCCAATTACAAGGCAAACACGCTAACAAATGTTCTGCCTCGTTGGTATAATAAGTACTGGAATTCATCCAAATGTAAATGTTGGCATTGACAATATCGGTCTGAGAATCCCAGCACTAAAAAAAGGTGTAAATAGCCTGCTATCAACCATTAACCAACGTCATACGCTGCATGATCCTTTAGTGGTCTACTTGTAGGAAGCTGATTCTGAAATCGTAATCATATTTTACCAGTTATCACTTAACATTTGCCTTTTACTGATAGGGAACTGACGTACAATAATTTTCCAAAAAGAATAAAATATAATTAAAGTAAGGATTTAGAAAAGTCAATGCTTGTAAGAAGTATCATGGTGGTGGTGGTGGTATTGGGTAGGCCCGTATAAGTTTAGAGCCACATACGAGTGCCCACTGTGCTAAAGCATTAGGACGACCCTGACCCTGTGCATACTATTTACATTGGTAACTGAATACATTTGGCAGGGCTACTGAAGCATTTAGCTAGAACGGCGTGGCCTATTAATCCCACCCGCTAATCCGACTCTGCCCGAAGAAGATGTGTACAAACTGAATCTTTCCACTAGTGAAATAATTGTATTTTTTTTTCTTATTTATCGTGAGCATTTTTCCACAATTGTAATATATGTAAACAATGTAAACAACAAACAAGTATCAGTTAACACGCCTTGCATATACTTGCTACTTGTTATGGATGTAGGCATTGTTAAACATCTCCACAATAATACTTCTTTCTCATTCGGAACATATTTTAAGCATATATTGTCAAATCTTAAAAGCCTCAGCACTGATGCAGTTTCTACGATGACGTTCCTGCAAGATATAAACCACCAAGTGACACTGTAAG
Organism: Lepisma saccharinum; assembly: GCA_022664845.1. Classification (NCBI taxonomy): domain Eukaryota; kingdom Metazoa; phylum Arthropoda; class Insecta; order Zygentoma; family Lepismatidae; genus Lepisma; species Lepisma saccharinum. Next base: position 36,931 of record JAGDQP010001083.1, read on the forward strand.
GTAAGTGAATCTTAACGAATTATTTTGCTATAAGTGTATAATTTATTTTTCAGGATATGAGGGGAAAAGTAGTTTTCCAGAGAAATATTGATTGTGCAATTCTTTCCAACAGAGTCACCATTTAATTATTGGTGTATTGATTCTGAAATATATTGTAAATGGTTTGTGAAATCCTCTATTGTAAATATCATCTCTATGTTTGCTGTCTGTACGCACAGAAATGTTTAAGAGACATATTTACGATAATCACTTTCAGAAGAATGCCAAGAGAGTCATTCGCATGGTTCCTACATAACAGCATTCTTTTTTCCAAACCAGCTGTAAATTATACATGCAGCTGCGACTCCCGTACACTTTAACACGCCTAGATATGCACACAAGTAGCCTCTCATGATGTAGACTTGATGGGCTGTAATTGCCGCTTTCCCTCAGATGGAGAGACAAGAATTATGGACTGTCACTTTTCGTAGTGACGTCAGTTCATTTAGAGTTGTGTTGTTTCAAAATACATTTTTATTACATTTTTGACTGGCATTCTTGTGTAGAGTATGCGTACAAGAAAAGTGCAAGTGTTCTTGGCAACAATTCAAACAATTATTTAAATGAAAGTTATTTTTCCTGTATTTCCACTGACAGTCTCATGAACGCGTCGCACAATACAGCGGTGGTTAAAGACATCAATAGTATATGAGATTCAAAGAGCAATTTAAAATTCGAAACTGGTCTAATCGGAATCTAATGGACTCCACTTCTTGTTTGTGAGTGGTTTGAGGTTCATCCCAAGATAACGTTCTTATTGGAGCTGTAACTTTAATTTAAAAGTTGCGTTTTATTAAAAGTTATCTCCACTTTGAAAAAAAATAGCACGAACTTGAGAACTTTGAAATCACCAAATATAAATTCAAAATTCACCAATTCTCATCTGTTTTAAAAGGCACGTTCTATACTTCTATGTCCGAATAGTTGGCACAAGCCTATGAACACTATTTTAAAATTGTTTCTCCACAACTCTTTAAATTACAGTAAATCTACCATTACCCACATGTTCGTTATATACCAAACTAATTTTAATTTTCGCCATTTTTGTGAATACTGATTTAAATAAAACAACCTGGAGCTTTTCTACATCATGCCTTTCATCAAGCATACTTTTTTAAAGGAGACAGCTTACTTATTGTATTGTATTTCTTCATACATTGCTTTGCAAGATTCAAAATTGATTATTTAAATAATTAACACAACTTTCACACATTCTACTGTCAATGATAGTTTCCCAGAAGTTAATAATTATTGAAAATGCCTTCTCTGAGGAAGCACTATGCAAGGAGGTGACTGCACGAAATAACACATATCCTTTAAGTTTGCCACGGACTGTCAGGCGCACTACACTGAAACAAATATAAATATTACTTCAATTGTCCGTTTCGAACTAAATAATATCGCCTCGTTTTATAAAATTCGGGACCTTTAATACATTTTTCGGGACATTGACCTAAAATTCGGGACGTATGGTCACCGTAGGCATAGGCGTCACAAGAAAAGTTCGGAAAGGAATTTCGTTTAGAATTTTAGTAGCTTACGATCAGCTTCTAAATTAAAAATCAATTAAAGTACTGTATACGTTCTATGGAAATATTATTATTATATAGTTTTAGACATGGAAAACATAAATTGTTCTGTAAATAAACTCTAGCATGGAAGAATAAGATATTAAAAAATCAAATGACACTCTTGTTTTGTCAGTCGGATGTTCTCCTTTTAGTTCTCCGTTTGTTTATTGGTAGCCTTTGAACATTAAAATTAAAATATTATTTATTCTTATGACAGTACTTTTGGTTGTAAATACGACGAAAGTTCCAGAAATGCTGAATATCGTTTTGGGTTACAAAATGTTATTCATAACATTATCTACATTGCTTACAATATGTAGTTCGAAGATTTCTTCGCGTAATCCGTAATGTTTCCGAAAGTGTTCTTTAAACTGCTGGAAGTTTCGTTAACTACATGATTGAGAATAGAACTGGAATTGTTATTTTCATTTATACATTTCGTAAATATGAATTAGTTTTGAAAAAGTGAATAAAAATAATAGAATAAATAAATAAATAAATAAATAAATAAATAAAAGCGTAGTGGGAAATGGTTACGTTACTAGTAAAGTTTGAGGATAAAATGTATCCATTTAAATACTGATGTCCATCAAAGATGCTAATGTAAATTGAAAACCAAATCTGTCCTGTTGTTGTAGTCTCTAACTCTGCACACCACAACATCACGACTTGAACCAATATAATAAAATCAGATTAATGCTCTCCTGTTTCCTACTCCACACAGTTACAATTCCATGATCTTTAACGAAACCTAATCCGAAAATACTGCTAGAGATCGCACACTGACATTCGATATGCCAGATAAGTCTGTTACAATACTATTCATAACCTCTCGACAGTAAGAGAAAGGCAAACCACGAACATCTAGAACTAAGCTTAAGCAATGCAACTCAAACGACGCAATATTGCTCTTGTTGACACTGACACATCACCTATATCCATACCTTCTTTAGTTTATAGTATATCATATATTCTCTCTCCTCCAATATGTGCAGCCCAAGATTACTTGTTTTCATAGGTTAGGTTATTGTGTACATATATATATTATCATGTTTAAATTTATCTATAATACCGAAGATATACTCATTACAATGGCTATAGGACTGTGTGGAATTAAAATGTGTACTTTTGTATTTAATAAATATACTGGAGAACTAGGTGCTGAGCCAAAGTTAGAATTAAGAGTCGAGATATCTGAAGTCAAGTTTGGGTATGATGATGGGTAACGAAGACAATAAATTGTGGAAGCTCCAGGCCTCTACTCACTCTAATACAGGCGGTATAAGTTGTAACATTCCGGATCTAAAATCAGCATTTACTATTATGCACGCCAATGTTCGTTCTTTGGTACCGAAAATAGATGAAGTTAGATACTTAATTAATCAAACAAAATGTGCCGTATTTATTGTAACAGAATCATGGCTCGATGAATCTACAAACACGGACTTAATTCAAATACCTGGATACTCTGTTGTTCGTCAAGATAGAGGATCTAGAGCTGGTGGAATTATATTATACTATCTGGAGAACCTGGACCTTAAAACTGTAACTCTGAACTCAGACTCTAATTTTAATCGCATAGAATATATCAACGTCCTTATTAAATTAAGCTCACTGTCAATAGGCATTGCTGCGCTATATAAGGCACCCAGTACACCATATAGTGAACTATCAGTTATTGAAGACATTGTAACAGATCTCTACCCTCAAGCGGATAATCTTTATGTAGTCGGAGATCTAAATGCCGATAAACTCTGTCCAGAAAAATCTGAAACTGTTTACTTAAAATCATTCTTGGAATCATTACAGCTAACTCAATTAATTGATGAGCCAACTAGAATAACTGAATCCAGTGAGTCATTACTGGATTTAATCATTACTGACAGTGTCCAGATGGTTCAGTCATATGGTGTTAAAGCCCCCATTGGTACGTCCGACCATTGTGTCACGTTCGTAGTACTCAATACTGCCTGCATCCCTAGGCGCTCAACTGAAACTATTCGTTTTCGGAACTATGCCACTTTCAACGAGGAATTATTCTACTGTGATGCTGAAAACATAAACTGGGACGATGTCGAATTATGCGAATCGATAAACGATAAAGTAAACTTTTTACAAAAAACTCTAACAAACCTTTTTGATGTACATGCTCCAATTAAAACAACGAAAATCACTAAATGCAAATTACCGTACATTTCAAGCAATACAAAGCTACTAATGAAACTCCGTGATCGTGCCCACCAAACGTTCAAACGTACCACAGCCCTACAGGATTGGGAAGAATACAAGAGACTGCGTAATTTCACAACAACTGTGGTTCCGCAAGAAAAAGTCGCATATTTCTCTCATCGCACAAAGTGTAGCGTTAGCATACACGATACCTGGAAAATAATACGCGAACTTGGTTTGTGCATTAAAAATACTCTACCTGTTCTCCCTATAGTGCTGAACGATCCAAATGATGTGAATCATCACTTTGTCAATTCCCATCGCGTTTCAGCTACTAGTGAAGATATCATTGATCAACAAATACTGAAATTTAAATCTCAAAGTCTCCCATACTCTGGTAATCCTTTTCATCTAAAACTTGTGGATATAAACGAAGTGAAAAAGGCTGTATATAAAATTAAATCTAATGCTGCTGCACTTGATGGAGTAACTGAAAAAATGCTTAAGCTCGCGATGCCTTTCATCTTAGCCCCACTAACACATGTCATAAACTGCTCGCTTTCTAACGGCTGCTTTCCTAGTGCGTGGAAGCTCGCTAAAGTTGTGCCCCTTGCAAAGAAAAATCCAATAAAATCCTTAAACGATTTGAGACCTATCAGCATCTTACCAGTTATGTCAAAAGTTTTGGAAACAATAGTTTTTCAGCAATTAACTGATCATGTTAATAGTACTGCTCTTTTACCAGTCTTTCAATCTGGCTTTCGTAAGCATTTTAGCACCACTACAGCTTTATTACAAGTTACAGATGAGGTACTACACGCAATAGACAACTCACATGTAGTAATCGTAGTACTACTGGATCTCACGAAAGCATTTGATCTAATCCACCACGGCGTACTCTTAGCAAAAATGAAATATTACAATTTTTCTGAAACCGCGATTATGTGGTTCGAATCATATCTGAAAAACAGAAAACAAGATACATGTCTCAAGACAGCGCATTATGCTCTATCTGAGCCATTACTTGTTAGAGCAGGTGTACCGCAGGGATCTATATTAGCTCCACTATTATTTTCTATTTATACCACAGATCTCATGAATGTCGTCAGGCACTCATCTGCACATTTTTATGCAGAGGACACGCAACTAATTATTTCTTCACCGCCACAATACATTATGCGAACAGTGGAACTTCTTAATGAGAACCTCGCGGCCGTGTCAAACTAGTGTCATGATAATGGTCTTCTCATCAATCCAGTGAAATGCGCGTTTACTCTTCTGGGAACCCAACAACACTTAAACAAGATCAACCATTCGGTACTAAAAGTGTGTATTATGGATTCTTATGTCTCTCTCCGAATATCAAAACTTTGGGCTGACAATAGATCAGGAACTGAGCTGGAGTACACATACGACTTCACAGTGCCTTAAAGCATTAAATGTACTAAGACAACTATATAAAATAAAATATTTTCTATCGCACCATATTAAGTTATACCTTGCAAATGTGCTTATTCTACCTTTATTCGATTATTGTGATGCGGTGTATGGAACGTCTCTTTATACTCGTAGATGTATGTCTATTCAAAAGGTTCATAACTCTTGCATTCGGTTCGCTTTTGGATTACGTAAAAGTCAGCACATCTTACCCGTGATGAATAATAATAATATTTTGACTATGTCTCGGCGTCGGTATCTGCACTACTGTTGCTTGATCTATAAGGTTCTCAAAATAAAATCTCCACCGTACCTATACTGTAAATTCACAAGTAGGTCCAATATTCATTCATATACAACGCGGAGCTGTGATAAGTTTGATGTACTACGCCACAAGCTCAAACAGGTTCAGGGATCCTTCTCAATATCGGCAGCAAAGGCCTGGAATGCGCTTCCCAAACATATCCGAGATATTGAAACATTTAAATCATTTAAAATTTCGCTAAAATTTTACCTACTTAAGGATCAGCAGCTAACCTCCAGTACACATGATAAATTTATTACCTAGATGTCAGATGCGAAATCGGTTCAATATTGTCCTTTTGTGCTCATTAACACAATTATTGGTTGTAATTTGTAATGGTGTTTTATTGTGTGTGTATGTATGTGTTTTTTTGTTTAATCCACGTTATTTTACTGATTTTGTAACTCTGTTGTTTTTTTCTATTTGTAACTGAATTATTGCTCTTGTATTTCGTCAAATTTTGATGTGTTGTATTTCTACTTATGTATTCTTCTTGACAAGGGTTAGGTGGTAGAGCAGCCTCTCGCTGAACCTCGCCCGCTCTAATAAAGCCATTAAAGCCATTAAAGCCATTTAAAGCCAAAGCCATCTGCCACATCATGATTTCATCCACAAATTGCATCTATCTTTTCGTGCTACTCTTGGCTTGAGCAAAGTTTGCCTAAAGATCATAAATAAATTTAATTCATCTTGCTCTTGTTTCTTCAACAATAAGCATCGTTCTCTTAATTACTGTACTAAGAGAGCTTTGTTTCCTCTTCCTTATGTATACAGTATTGTTCTTATATCACCTACTCTCCAATATACTCTGCTTACTTAATATCCGTTCACATGTGATTTTCTCTTTTTCCTACATATGCAGGTTTCCAATACTTTTTTAAAATAATTATTTATTCTTAGGCTCCATACCTCCTCGCATATAACACATTTCTCCACAAGCTACACTTACAAGGAAAAGTAGTGAAATTACACCACCTAACCACCCATATATTGTACACCAATTGAAAGGTCTCATTGAGTATAGTATAATGCTAAAATATTAGATTGTCAAAATATATTTAGTTATGGCCGCTAGAGGGCCAGGAGGTTTTTAGGCTATGGTACCATGTATTCTTGTACTCCAGTGAATCATATATCAACAGCACAAGTAGCGCCACCTATAAGGAGAACTGGAAAAGCGCATTAACTGCCCTTAATATATTAGAAATGTATGCCATTTAAAGTTTACAGGGAAAGCAAGACTTGAGCGCTCTCCAAAAGCAGATATGTTTTTATAAAGATCAGAAAAGCCAACAATGCATATGTCGTCTGCAACAGTTACGCTACTGATTGTTCTTCCTGAGACAACTTTCTTACCGTTATTTAGCACGTTTTAAATTAGCTCGTAAATTTATTTTAAATAGAGAGAACCAGGAACAATATGCATGTACTCCTTCTCTACCGATTTTTAGATCGTTTGGTTAAGTCATTCTTTTACTTTTACTCTTGTAACAGCCTAGTTGCTGTTCCATTTCTATATTTATTTTCTCCCCTTTCATTTTCTTAGTCTCCGTTTTGTTTCCTTTCTGTGTGTTCTCCTTAGCTCACTCTCTTTGGTTGGTTTTAGACTCTTTGAGCGTGTTTCGTTTTGATTTTTCTTTGGATTTTAATCGTTATCCATCCAGGTTTTCGTTAGTCACGCAGCAATGACTTGGATCTAACGCTTGTGTTTTATTGGACCCTAGTCAAAGCTTCATGACTTGTTTTTTGCTGATTGGTGTGAATCAGCCTTCTTCTCCGTTTGCTGGGAGAACTGCTCTCCCACGCCATGTTAGTTTAGTTCCAATTTTAATGACGAGACGAATGGACGTATGGGCTTTCCGTCATCTGTACTTCCTAAGTCCTGTCTACGAAAGGTAGATATAAACACAAAATTTAGTATAATTTTTTATTTAGACTGTTTTCGTCCATACCGGAAATTATATTACTCGAATTAAGAAGATTAGAACCGATATAAGTGCTACCAGGATTTTCAGCGACATTGTTTGGGAATTTTCACAGTATTAAAGTTTATTATTTTATTTTGAGATTAATTGTCAAAATGTACGGTATGTTCTAAATTTCAGTATGGGGCCGCTATTAACCGAATTCTTACATTACAAATATCGGTTCGTTAGATTTTAATAACCATATGCCAATTTCTCGTCTCCAGTTTTCCAAATCCATTCGAAATTCCCGGTTAGCCATGTTTGACAGCTACCGCATATTTTCATGACTTAATCAAATTAGCAACATGTCTGTTCGACTAATTTTGCGTACCGTTTCGGTGTTAATAGTAAATTTTATATTATTCTTCATGGTTCGATAATTTTGGTTTCAACTCCAGCCATTATTCTCCGATAAAAAGTCATATTTTATATTATTATTTTGCATTTTCAAGATTTAATAAGAACTTCTTTTGTATAAGGTAGTAATCATCTGTAATGACGTCACACAATTATTAGAGCGAAATTGATTATTTCTGCACAATGTATTTTGGACAAAAACTTCTTTCGTATAAGTTATGCTGTGATAATTTTTTTCTAAATTAAATAACAATGTTTTGGAAAAAATTCGTAAAAATTTCAACAAAATTTACTAATTATTATAGAAATTATGGACATTTATATGTGACTACGTAACTTTCATTTCTGCTTAATTAATTCAATGCATAACAGCGATTCAAATTTGTTTGTTTCTACAACTCAACAGTAATTCTGTTCAGATCCTTATGAAGCTATCATATCCGAAAACGTGCAATATGTAAATTCAAAGCAATAAATTGAAATTCTGAAATTTTTATATTTCTTCGAAAATATCTTGTGTTTATGTTCAGTGAACGTAGTATAGAAACCTCTCAGTCAACCAGGTACGATCTACGGCATTAGTTGATAATCCTCTTACAGTGTTTAGTAATAATTGTGATGTGCAGTGAGCTGTTGAATGTTTGACTTGATATTCATTGGAATTTAGCTACTAATCGTTACGTGAAGTTGACAGCAATTGATACAAATTATTTCCGTGTTTCGGTAAACCTATCGTAATGAGGGTTGTGATTTTAATTAGATTAGATCGGTTCATAAATCCGTAGGCCAGTGGTAGGATTCTTTCGCCAGCTGAGAGGTGATGACTTGGGAAAGGAACTATATATTGAATTTCTGGTTATTTCTGCGTTGAAATATGAAATGACTCCAACATGTGATTTGTGTGAATAAATATTATTTGCATTTGTGCGTTATGACACTACGTTTGGATTGAGTTGCGACCGTCATTCGTTTGTGTTCGTTCGTCTTTATTTCAGGAATTGCGATTCCAGACTACAGGTGTGGGCCCTACTTAGGTAAAGGTAAGACATGGTCTTTTGCCACCCTGTAGACTTAGAAGTGAGTAAAGACACAGTATAAGTCACAAATGAGTCGTTATGCGTATTATCGTTTGAGATTATTTCCCAAGTAAAGATTTGCGTTTTTCTTTCTTAATCTGTCGCTAATCTGAACCAGCTGGTACTTCAGAATATGAACTGACGATTTAATTAAACGATTGGAGGTGTCGCCTTACCGGCATTTCCTCCCTCGATCTAAATTATTTTTAATTACAGCGATCACAAGGATCTGGAATCCTCTTTCCCAGATATTCTTAAATGTGGAAGGCATTTCTGCGTCGTTCGTCTGGGGTGTAGAAAATGTTTGGAGCTAGAGGTTAGGTTAGATGCGTTGCGTGGGTACTCTAGGCTCCTGGCGACCCTATTTGTCTGTGTGATCCTCTTTTGGGATCTCAGGTTGGGGACGTATCACCCTTATCTTCTAATTTCAATTTCCCTTTTGTAAAATCCTTCAATATTTCTATCAATACTACAGGGTGAGGCATAAGTCGGTTAACACCCATGTAGCACACGAACGGCTTGGCGTTCACACTTGGATCACGGTATATGTTGATCGGGTGGGTCGTGGACCATATTGCACGACATGGGTGTCATGGCGGCCATTTTGGAGGGCGCCAGCTTGGATCCAATTTTGGAAATTTAAATGGGCATGTAGTATATCATTTGACACGAGCGCGAGCTCAGATAAACAATGGTGCAGTCCATTTTCACCTACCTGTACTGGTTAAGACGTTATTGCGTTACAAAGTGTGAAAATTGGGTATTACAGCATGTGCTCTATGTGCTGTCCTTCTTGAGCAAGACACACTGCAAGGTGCCTCTGCCAGTCCGCATGGACTCGCAACAGCATGTCCGGGTCGATGGTTTCACAACATTGGAGAATGTGCTGCATCAGATGGTGGATATCACGGATACATGAGGTTCTTCAGATGGCCCCAGAGAAAAAAGTCTAGCGGTGTAATATCTGGGGATCGTGGTGCCCACTCTATGGGTCCCCGTCGCTCTATCCAATGGCCCGGAAATTGTGTATCGAGCCATTGGCGTGCACATAACGCATAGTGAGGTGGAGCCCCGTCTTGCTGGAAAAAGGATAGGAAATCACCGGCCTCATTCAAGAGGGCAGGGAACATTTCATCCTCGAGCAGAGCACGATATTTCATACCAATCAGGGTGCCGTGGATGAAGAACGGTCCAATAATGCGTGTCTCCAAGATTCCACACCAGACCATCACCTTTTCTCCACCCACCTCTTTGCTGTCTTGGCGCCAATCTGGGTTTGTGTCACTCCAATATCTGTGGTTTTACTTCTCCATGGATGAAAAATAATGCCTCATCACTGAACACAAAGTGGGAACATGGGATCGTCCGTACACCTTGCTGTGGCCCATTCTGCAAACTGCACACGCCTGCCTGGATCATCCTCTGTTAAATGCTGCTAAACTTGCAGCTTGTACGGGTGCCACTTGTTCACAGCGATTTGGGCTTTTCACAACAGTAGCCAACACGTCTGTCGCCATGTCGTTGGCAATAGCGGTCCATGGGCGTCCAGATCGATCCTTGTCGTTCACAGAGCCCGTCTCATGGAACTTCTTCAACAACTTGAACACTGTAACGTGTGAGATGTTCTCCCTCTCTGGGTGGGATACATTAAACTCCGCCGCAATCACCCTGGAAGATCGTCCACTACTCTTCTGCACGATCTCGATGTGTTCTGGAATTGTTAGTGACATCTTACATCACCTGGAACAACAGAGAACAACATTCTGTACTGCCCAATTTTCACACTTTGTAACGCAATAACTTCTTAACCAATACAGGTAGGTGAAAATGGACTGCACCATTGTTTAACTGATCTCGCGCCCGTGTCAAATGATACCCCACATGCCCCCTTCTCATTTAAAATTCCGAAGTTGGATCCACGATGGCGGCCTCCAAGATGGCCGCCATGACACCCATGTCGTGCAATATGGTCCATGACCCACCCGAACAACATAAATACACTTGGAAAAAACCTGAGTTTTACTTCTTATCTTCATGAAATCGACCCTCCTGAGTCGATTAAGCAAGGTTTCAGTTGGATCAGGAGTCAAATTTTGGAACAAAAGCAAGTAGAATGGTGTATTTAAAGCACATTTCTTGTGGAGCGCCATTCTACTTGCTTTTGTTCCAAAATTTGACTCCTGATCCAACTGAAACCTTGCTTAATCGACTCAGGAGTATACCGTGATCCAAGTGTGGACGCTAAGACGTTCGTGTGCTACAGGGGTGTTAACCGACTTATACCTCACCCTGTATTATCAACCATAGACCCAACAGTCTAATCGATGGACTATACAACTAGTGATGGTGGTGATGGTAGTAGTAGTAGTAGAAGAAGTAGTATAGAACAGATTTCATTAGCTTTATATGTCTGGCCCGTGGACTTTGGCAAAACCAACAAGCATATACACATATACAGTATATATTGATAACCAAACGAATGGTGAAACTGAACATATTGGATGACAATGTTACCTTTCAAGGACAGATGTCTCAAATTGAATTTTATGGCATTTAGTTTACTGGACTTAAGCAGACTTTTTTTTTATTTTATTTATTTATTTTTAATATTAGTTTTACGTAGGGACAGAAGGCAGGTTGAAATTCTGTAGTAGAAAGTTGCGGTATTATTTAGGAATAAATCGAAGACAATTTCTGTGCGCAGAGGCCACAATTTTGTTATTGAACACGACGATTTGACCTCACCACACTCCATCCCAGGGAAATATAATTTGTTTTGAAAAGTTAACCATTAAAATCCGATCTGTTGTTCCGGAATCTTGTTCAGCAAGGAATGTATTTGCCTGCTGACGAAAAAAATAAATTAGAACTTCAAACAGAATTAAACATATCTCCAGTACTTCACAGAAATACAGATTGGCTTATGGAAGTGACGTCCTGGCGGCTTTTATATTTGTTTGTGTGTGGTAAATCTTGAACCTGTGAACCAAGTGGGTACAATAGGCGGTACTCGCGAAAGGGGGCAACATGCATAAATTAAGGGGGCAATGAGCGCACTCGAGATGATAGAGACATATTGTGCTGTTAGGTTCTAGGATATGATATTCATCAAATTCGTAAATGAGACTCGGGTATTGGTCTGTGTATACAACTAAATTGAATTATATAAATAACGTATTAAAGGGATAAATATCGAGCCCGGACGCAAGTCACTGAAGTTAATTAAGTACCACCGAATATAGCATCACCACACTTAAACTAGACAAAACATAATCAAAGAGCATGCAATTAATTGGTTTCCAACTCACCTAAATTTTTGATAGAACAGGAGATTCAGAATGCAGAGATAGTCGAAGATGTTAAGATGCGACACACAGAATTCCTGGAGATCAAAGACAGACAGAGCTCAACGCTGTCACTTGGAATACATGATGGTTGAAGTTCTATATTCAATAGCAAAGTACAACAGAGCTGAGTTCGGTCGGCAGCACCGAGTCTATTGTCACTAACAGTGGACGAGCAGTTGGAGTTGTAATAGACGATCGAACACTAGGTATCAAATGTCTGGCTTTTATGTCAAACCCGATCACTTTCATCTAATCACAGTTCACTTCTCCGAGAGATGTGTTTATACTGAGCACCAATCAGAATCGAACCGAAATTTGGTTTTGCTGTGGTTTCTCGTACTTCGTGCAGCTGAGGAAGGTGGACTTTAGAATGCAATGTGCAGATAAACTTTGAAATGCTAGTCTAAGTTGAACTTTGCCTTGCTACGTAAACTTGTAGTTTGACTAAAGAATATGTAATTCGTAACATTCCGTTCTATGAAATATGATATTTGTCTGCATCTGTCTCCTTATTTCATGAATGAATGTCTAAGTACAAATCTTTGTTGGAAACCAAACTACCCGTTAACAATATAATATTGTTTTCAATAAATGACTTCGTGGTTCTTGGTTCGTGACCTATTTCTTAAATCTAGAAACATATTTATTTTTATTGCACATTTACAGAATTAATTATATTGGCGTGATAGATCTCACGACAGAACGGTAAAATTTGGAACATTGGTGGATGATATAACAAAACAAAACGGAAAATTGTGGGACAAATTACATTATTTAGATATGTTACGAAAACAAAATTTACATGGGAACAAGACTTATTTTGTGGAAGAGGTAGTCTCGTGGGGAAGTAACACTCACTATTTGATGCTTTCTTTTAATTTCGTTCTCTATTTTGCCTGATTGAAGTAAACAGTTTCGTTCGTTTAGACACTCTTGACTTCAAATTACAGAATATTTCAAGCAGTGTTTCTCCAGAGAAAATTCATCGTTCGGCGATCATTTTGTAGATAACGTATGTTTATTTTTTTTTCTGGAGCATCCCTACCTTATTAAACCTACTAGTCTTTAAAACTTCTGAGGTGATTAGTTTTCGTTCTCAGGCAGTTAATTCTTCTGGGTACTCACTGAAAAAATAAACACTAATTTCGAGTTGATAATTACCGTATACTTAATTCTAGTGCAAAGTTATACATTGCCATGCCATGAGAATAATAGAGGCATTGGTCCATGCTTTTAAACTACTACACTTTATTCCTATTTATTGTGAAGGAAATTATGCACATTTGTGGGCTTGCAACACTGGATCTTTTGAAGATAAAAAAAGAAAACGGAGTGGAAGAATGTTAAAAGAAACGACTCTGTGGAAATCCTGACTATAAAGAAGAAAACGAAGACGAGAAAGAAATTCAAAGCTTGAAAATAAAAGAATATTCAAGAAGGAGCTGTAATTTCTCTAAACACTAAGAACTGCAATTTCGTTATTGGACGTATCTCGCGAGATAAAGAAGAGAAAGGAAGGAAAAAATTGCGCAGACATCTAGCGGAGGAAAACGTTACTTACTTTTCCAGTCACATTTCTTTTTCCTTTAAATATTTCTTTACAGCTTTTAGGCCATTATGAGGCAGTTTTGTGAGGAAAAGGAGAATGAAACACATTCTTTCTATCTTTTTAATTTCTGTAAAATTAATCTTTTCCCCTATATCTTCATCTAATTTATGTCTAATTGTATACTAAAGACGACTGTTAAAATTTATTTTCTTCACAATATACTTTTGGTGTTGCTCGATATCAATAAACTCTCTGAGAGATGAAGACATTTTATCTCTATGTTGTCGTTTAATTCATGAGGTAATTTTTGGTCTCAGATATCCTTTTCTTAAATATTTGACAGTTTTTTAGTTGCAAACGCCTAACTGCAGCCTTTTGTGCAGCTACTCAAAAGTACTTGTAGAAAATATCCAATGCCAAGATAAAAAGCATTTGCAACTCTTTTATCTCTCTCTCATTTCCTTAGGTACTTTCTTCCCTCCATTATGCTTCTTCTCATTCCCATTACATCAAAATAAATACAATTGAATGAATAGTTAATTACTGCATAGTTAATTTAATTTCAAAAGTTTTGTTATTCGCAAGGTGCTTATTCATCTGTATGTACCGGGATATCTCAGGAACCGTCGCTATGTATTTACATCGCGTATTCTCTTTGAAGGGAGTGTTAAGGGTTTAGTTATCTTCTAAACAGAAATGTCAAAAGTTAGTAAAAACGTTCTACTATGGTGTCAAATAGCATGTTTATATGCATTGATGTTCAACATAGAACCAAAAAGCGTAAATTATAACTTCCGTTGTTGCAGTGCCATAACATTGTCCAACTTTATATATAAATATGAATGTTAAAATTTACGATTTCAAAAACTGAAAATGGGGCCACACTTAACTTGCAAACTAAATGACTTGAAGTAATTTCTTTGAAAATAATTCTTGCAGATGTATTTCTTCAGCCATAAATGTTTCTTCAGTCCCATCAGTTTCTAATAAATGTAGTCAACTCAAGTAAGTCAGATGTGGCGTAGAGAAGTAGTCTGAATGACTTTGTCTGTTAGATGCACGAAGCAGAATAATCAGAAGGTGAAGGATCAATCAATTGATATTACCAAAACGTGAAATCAGGTTTCAGACATGTTTTCTGGAGATTTGGGTAAGCAATGCATAAAGAAACTTCAGTAATTAAAGACCAATGCTTGAAAATGATAAAAAGATGTAGTGAGTAATCGAAAAGTCAAAAGCCATGAGACCTTCCTTCGATCTGTATCCTGACATACGAATTTATGTTAATCGGAGGTAAAGATGAGTGATCAATGATTAAGCCCTGAAATCAATTACGAGGTCATAATTAATATAACGCGATGAATATATCTAGCACAAAGGAATAATTTAATTTGATTAAATTGTCTTTCTCCGGTATGTTTGAGTATTGCACACGGTGGAATGCCCTGCCAAATAGAGTAAATCAAGTTGTCAAATAAAGTTATCAAGTCTATGGAACACGAAGTTAGTCATCAGATTTCAACCTAACAGTCATGTTGTGTATTCTCTGGCAAGAGTATTGCTTCAGACTATAAACGACCAAACAGTCTGCAGAAATTATGAACCTCATTGCACGAGGGATGAGAATAGTAAAAGGCTGTTTATAAGTACAGGAAGTCGTGTATTGCTGCGCAACCAAAACATAGAGCAAAATCCCTTAAGTTTTTAAAAGAAACATTTATTTATTCACGGCAGAAACAAGGCATGCGTTCAACTTACCTATGATATAATCTTCTTTAAATTTTGTAAGAGGAAATTAACTTAGTGAAGTATAGAAAAATTAAGTACTGTGTGATTCTTATTCTACTGTTTTAGCTTAAACTATCGGTGTCGTTTAATTTACTTCTAAATTATTTTCAATCAAATGATTGACATATGCTTCGGAGATAATGTTTGCATATTTTGGTTACAGGCATAACGAAGGTGGCAATTATATTTCTTCAAATGCATTATTTTAGCATTATATTACAAATGCATGAGAGCACCATGGGTGCTTTTCTCTGTCTTTTAGCAGGCTCTCAGAGCACTTTCCGGAGTTGACTCATTGCCGCTGCATGCCAACTGAGAGTTTCGGAAGTCTCATACAAAATATGAATAATTAATTGTGTTATGGGGAGTAATTAACATCTAAGTTAATTTGACGGTACCAATATAGTGAGATCTTGTCGATCTGGGTTCAGCAGCTCCTTGGTTAGTTACAGTAGTGTTAACTGTTTACCGAGAGTTATAGGAACAGTGGTGTTCATCCAGTATCAGTTCACGGACTGGCCAACCCCTGACAGTGAGCCATCGCGGAGATCTGAAGATAGCTCCAAGGGCAACGGCACAGCTAAAAGTCACAGTTTCATCAATCAAGTCAAAGTATGCCATGTCAAATTTCGACGTGAACTTCGCATCGCACCTTCCATCTATTAGGTTGAAACAACCATTGTTCACTAAGAGTTCTTATGCACAAACCAAAGCTTTAAACACGTTTAAACATTGTGATGGGACTATGAAAATATGGAAATAAGTGGTGAACGCGTTACAATTTTGACTTCAGCAAGCAGATGGATCATATTACGGGTTTTTATATGACGTCAAAATCATCAAATGCCAATAGTTAAGCTGGAAACTGATCTTGGAAACTTATTTTTATTCTATTGTGTTTCTTCCCATATTACCATACCATAGCCCCTCAACGAACTCCCCTATCGATAGCTCATTCATTACCTGCGTCTCTTTATTCTGGCTGTCTACCAACACAATATTAGTAATTCATCGGGGGTAATATGTATAGTAACTATGTTTTAGTGTTATACTTAGCGCTTCTGGACTAGTAGTGAGTCTCAGGCTTGCTTGGGGAAGCAGCGCTGTTCAAAACTTTGCAATAAATCACACCTTCATTGGGGATGGAAGTTTGAACAAATGCCGGAGCGTTTAGCTTAAACTCCCTTTTGCTCTCATGGACAGAGTAATAATAAAGGTGAATATCATATACATACTAGGGAGTAACTAGAACGTAAGACATTGATTTGCTCGTCAGTGTTCCTTTATCGGAAAGATAGGTAAGTCTATCAATCGTAGCTTAGTTGTCCTTCATTAGAAAAAAAAATCCGCAGTTGTCCTCCACTAGTAAAAATGATCTTGTAACCCTGATCACATTCGTCTAATGCAAGTAAGTTAGTTAAAGTGTTTTACACTTCTTTTTCTTTTCATTTTGAACATTTAAAAGGTTTTCGTAAATCAGTAACATTCCTGATCTTCACTTCTAAAAGATAGCAACCTATGCATGTTTCAAGTAATTTTATGAAATTTTTCAACTAAGCTTTAGAAAGATTACATACAGATATAATTCCCAATATCCTACATGAGTGTTCACCTAAGTTTTGTACAGTCACTTACAAAAGTAAATGGAGGTTGGAATTGTAAGAAATAATAGGTCTTTCCTTCAGGATAATTGTTTCACTTTACGCCTAATAGTTAGACAACCAACATGACAGTACAAATATGCGCGAAAACATGAAATGCCAGGATATTTGAAGGAAGGAAGTTTCAGTCCTCCAGCATCATTTAGAGAACCGCGAAAATTAGACAGAAATCCCATACTTGTCTTGTTGAAACACACACATACAGAAAAATCATGGAAGAGGAGGGAAAAAGAGCGAGAAAAGAGGAGAAAATAAGGAAAGAAAAATGGCGGAAGACATGGAAATAAATGAAATTTTAACGCTTAAGGATGCAAAAGCTGCGTCTTTCTCCCCTGCCTCCTCTGTTGGTCTTGTGTGTTTCTCCTTTTATGGGATACACCTCTTTCAGTAGCAATAGCGAACATCATTTACGGCGCTTAATTCCTTGAACAAAATATTTTGACTATATTCCTTAAACGAACGTTGTATAATAAATGCTCAGACCAGGTCTGGAAATCTGCGTCCAAACGTACGCTTTCATCGAGTTATGTGAACAAAAATGTGATGTGAGTTGAGAAACTGGATCAAGTTTCAATCTTCTATATTTCAGGGTTAGCACATGAGAACAACACGAAAGTAAGTGGTGTTTATTCGGCTTCCGGTTACAATTTCCCAGTAAATAAAAGCAGTTTGTGCTTTTAAAGATATATTTTCTTTTGAAGCATAGAGTAATAGAAGTTCCAAATACCGTTGAAACATGATACAAGGAAATGCTAGTTCATTTGTATAATAATGAAACACTCCACAGGTTTCAGTTGGCTCAGCGAGCTTCAAGAAATTGGTCAATGAACCAGGAAACAGGAAGGACTAAGGCGTCTATTAACCCTACTTGCAGCAAGGTGGGTTAAAAAATGTCCACCCTTTTCTTAAATAACGATTTTTATGGATATTTCGTTAGTAGCATACCATAACTCAGGTTTTGTGTAAAAAAATAATGTAAATTGTATTTTCTGCCTTTCATTGTTTTTAATTTCAAGAAACTAACAATTTTTTTAAAAGAAGTTTTCGCGGTGGACATAAAGTACCCACCCTTGGTGCAACGTGTCACCATAATGTGCATGAAGTTAAATCGAGTTAAAGTTTAAAATTCTGACGCTAGGCACTGTTGTGGGCACAGTTGATACAAAGTGTCATTCACCAATGGCGGTCTGCCAATCGCAATTTCTAAACCACACTTCCTCACTAGATCTAGTACCATATATTTGTGATAAACAGTTGAGAACCGTTATTCTTCAGTGGAAAGTGTGAGTGAAGTAACCAGCACACGTTTTTACTTTCCTTTGAAAGCAAATATGGCGTATTTTGTTTCCGATAGTGACATTGAGCGCGAACTGGCAATTAACACAGATGACAGTGACTCTGTATCTAGCGTGGATGAAATTCTAAGTGAAAGTGAAGATCACTTCAGCGATGTAGACAATGGAAATTATGATCAAGAATGCGAAGGAACGAATAATAGTGGTGGCTGTAGTGACGCTGAAGGGGGAAGTTCCCTTTTTAATCCGGCATGACTTACGTTGCTAAAAGTGGCCGAGTTTATACTAAAGAAGCTCCCCGTCCTACACGCAGAAAGCAACAGAACATTATTCGTAAAAAATCAGGCTTACGACCATCAGGCAGTAAGCAGTATAACAGAATAATTTTCTATTTTTTTTTATGAAAGACATTTTGCCACTAATTGTTAAATACACTAATGAAGAGGCGCAAAAAAGAACTGTTGCTGAAACCAATGAGACTGAAATGCTGGCTTTGATTGGGTTTCTGATTTTGATGGCTGTAACATACGACAACAATTTGAATTATCATGATTTATGGTCAAAAGAACATGGTAGGTCTTCATATATAGCAAGCATGAGTCGAAATCGATTCACTTCACTTCTAAGTGTTCTCAGATTTGATGACAAAAGTACAAGGGTTGAAAGAAGAGCTACAGACAAATTTGCTGCTTTATGTGAAATATTTCAGCTTACAAATCAAACGCTTACCAAGCACTACAAAGCTGGCCAAAACACTGTTGTCGATGAAATGCTTTCGTCTTTCAGGGGAAGATGCCCGTTCAAGGTGTTCATGAAGGATAAACCCAAAAAGTACGGGATATTGATAAGAATGTTAGCAGACTGTGAACAGCATTATGTCCTTAATATGGAAGTTTATGCGGCAAAGTAGAGGGATCGACCCCCCAATCAAGGGGACCTAAAGAAATAGTGAAACGACTTGTTGCTCCCATTGTGAATACAGGACGCAATGTGACAACTGACAGATATCATACATCTGTAGAGCTTGCCGAAGAATTGTACAGAGACTATAATCTTACTCTAGTTGGCACGACGCAGTGCAATATGAAGCACATTCCACAAGAACTGAAGTCCACTAAAGGCAGAGAGTTACGCTCCAATATATTTGCATTTACGGATCCTGCTTAATCCACGAGTCACTCTTGTGTCGTACATTGTTCGGGAAAAACCAAAGAAAGTACTAGTCATGCTCTCGACACAGCATATGGATACAAAATGCGATTAAAGTCATAAAAATAAGTCCGATATTATATTGTTTTATAACTCAACCAAAGGTGGAGTCGACTCCATTGATCAAATGGCCAGAAAGTACACCACCAAAAGGAACACTCGAAGATGGCCATTATCTGTGTTTTTTTTTCCTTGTTGGACATCATTTGTATCAATTCATATACTATTTACGTGTTGAATAATCCAGAGTGGCATAAAAAAAGATCTAACGCACGGTATAGTTTCCTCCAAAAACTCGGCATGGATCTTATCAAAGAAAATGTGCAGGAAAGAGCTAAGGACCCAATTGGTCTCCAGAATCACGTTGTCACAGCAATAGAAAATGATTTGGGACACAGAATCACGAAAAGTGTTACCGAAGTGAAAGAACCAAAAACAGGAAGAGGAAGATGTGTTCTTTACTGCAAAGAAGCAAGATCGAAAAATATTCAATTGAAGAAACTTGCAAAAACAACAATTGTATGCGCAAAATGTGAAGCCATTGTTTGTGGAGAACATAGTGAAAAAACCAACATTTGCCTCGCTTGTAAATGCAATATTAGTGATTCAGAGTAGCCGACAATGACTTTTGGCAGGTAATGTAATAAAAAAATGTTTACTCTGTAGCTTTCAACAATGAAAATAATTTATGTCGGTAGTACCATATCCTTATTCTTGTAATTAGGGAAATATGCTAATAGCATTTCATTGCTGTTAAATTATATTCTGAGAATAACAAATAAAAATGTTGACATGCTTAATAATTGTTTCGTTGGTAGCCTTTAGTTGTCTTAGTTTACGTTTAGTACAAAATTCAATAGAAAATTACATTTTCCCGGACAGATAATAACTATTTATATGGTGGACATTTTTTAACCCTCCCTTGGTGCACGATGTTACGCGCAACCCCTTGGTGCACGTAGGGTTAAGTGTTGTCACTGAAACTATGGTTGACAAAACAGCTGCTACAGTACGAAATTGTTTTCGGATCATTATCAGTGAATTTGCTATGCATCCAGACTCGGAATACCACACGGAGATGAATATGAGATATTGAGGCAAATAAATGAGCGACAAGAGTGTCTAGTCTTCCTTGTTTCCTGTCTGATTGATGATCCCCTTGAAACTCCTTGAATCACCTGAAAGTTATTAAACGGGGGAGTGCATGTTCACCACACATTTCAGCTTGCATTTTGTATGCTCTAATGATTGTTTTCTTCACATGAGAAGCACAGAACTTCTCTTTACATGCGTTTACTTCAACTGGAAGCGGAAGATACACTACGCGTTTCGTGCTCTCCGTGAGAATCCTCCCATACTGAATGGATAACAAATAGTTAGAACACAAGTGGTAATGATGTAATATAAGAAAGCTAAACTACAAAATTATGGAGCATAGTAAATTAGAAAATAACTGACTGAATTATCTAGCTAACGAAGTCACACGTGCGGAGTAAACAGAGACATTTCACACGATAATTTAACATATGGATAAACATGCGTGAGAAAATTTACACTAGATAATCAACAAGCGAGAACAAGAAGAAAAAACATCACGTTTGCAACAATTAGGCCAATAAAATAGTATCTGACAAATATCACTTACAGGAAAAACATGTATGAGTCTCTAGACACGTAAGCAGGATACAAATAATGCAAATGAAATATTCATGAGAAGAATAATACATCTCAAGGACTAAGTTAAAAAAACACACACAATGTATAACAAAATATACCTTAACTCCTTAAAACGTGTTACAAAGAGGACAAAAGCAAATGTTAAGTTCTTAGAAATGCATGTATTAACCAGTTACTACAAAGAAAACTGATAGAAACACGAATATTACTTGCTGGCAAATCAGTTATCGAATACAGAGAGTTATTATAATGAATCCTGAAATTAGATTTTAGACTCTTACACTTCAACTTCAACTAAACCAGACTTTAAATCATCATTATATAGTAGAATCTAGGAGAAAGGAAATATTCGAATGTATGTATTTGTTTCGATAGCTTACACACTGTGTTTAGTATTCTGTACAGCATCTCATTTTCAGTGGCACACATCTTTGGCATACTCGTAAAACTAAGCGGCTGTAGCACGGTTGGTAAAACGTTGGCTTAGTATTCGGAAGGTCCTGAGAACGAACCCAGCGACTGCCCCTCCTGACTGATGTTTCTCTAGCGTTTCTTCTCAATCACAGCAGGCAAATGCCGGGATGGTTACTATTAACAAGGCCCTGGACGACTACCTACCAACATCGTCTCCTCTAGCCATTCCCAGTCTGAGCCTGAAATGCCTAAATGCCATAAATAAAATTCAAGTTCATACTCGTACATTACCTCTACTTAAATCTTGTGCTTGCTTCAATCTGTATGACAGTTCACTAAGATCACAAACTTATAGTTGCATGAAAAAAAAACTAATTTGTTTGTGTTTTATATTTTAAACCTGTAGGGTGTTCAACATACATTTTAGAATTTGATTTTGTGTGATTTTGAATTATTTCCAGATAATTTAAACTTATTTGAGGTATCTTTAGAGATCAGTATACGAATTCAGAAGCTAATATCTGCGTCTTAGCTTTAATAGCTTCTAGATACTATTGAAAAAGAAGCAGATAAAGGAAAAATATTTGGAGTGTTAATTAAAGGAGAAAAGTATTCCGCTAACTGAGGAAATGAAAGAAAAGACGCTGGCGAATGCAGAACACGATATTGCAGATCTCCTGGTACCCCTAACACTAATAACAACGAAGATTAATTAATTTATCAATTTTTGTGTACCTAGCAAGGATATCTTTATATTATAACTAAACAAAATAGATTTCTCTGTATGTTATATTCTGTGCCCGCAAATTCCCGATTACTGCTGAGCGAGTTTTGAAAACTAACGATATGTGACACTGATATTTAGTAACATTCTGCTCCCTCTGACTGTATGATGCAATTTTTTACACCTCACCTGTTTTCACGTAACAATAAGAAAACAAACTCTTAACTATTTAATTATAACGGGCTGCCTTATTTGGATAAAAATAATTGAAACGGAAAACAAATTAGCTAATTTAAGAATTAACAAAAACACTGCTGTTGTTAATCAATTTTTAAATTTCAAAGGAAAAGAAAGAAATAGTTATTATTGTTGTGACTGTTTTCTGAAGATAGTTGGAAGACAGATTTTAAAAATGAAAACATAAACAAATTATAAATTTGTGCAAATTTCACAACTTGCTTATCTCACGTCTATATATTTGTTAATTGCCTTTTTTGAAAAGAAAAATGTGTGATTTCATGAAAAGTGCTTACTAACATTATTATTATTATTACTGGAAGTTCTAGTTATAATTTAAATTATTTACTTTTCAAATAAATGAAAAAGAATCAGTTCTAGAAAATAAATAATTAATATAATATAATAAAATCATATGTGGGGTTAAATGTATGTACGGCCAGAAATCAGTTCAGTAGCAAAGTGAGCTACTTTCTATGTAAGCTAATATTTTAATTTTTGTATTGGTAAAGTAAATTATTAAATAATAACTACGCACACCGGATATAGCGCAAACAAAAATTAAACAGAACTGGTATAGACTAATCTGATTTTAAACTCGTTATCTTTATTCTTATATGCTGCTCTAATACACTAAAATCTGATAGGCTTATTAGTAATACAACGACGGTATTTTAAAAATAATTATCATGCGCGTTGTAATAATACAGTGTGTCTTTGGATTACAGCGCATTAGTAACTAAGAGCTTTATTTGGAAAGCGGTTGCATTTTCAGAAGGATTTTTAGAGAGGGTGAGTTTGTGGCTTTGTACATTATGGCAAAGAGAGAGAGAGAGAGAGAAAAAAAAGAGAAAGAGGTAGAAACAATGAGATGAAATAACATGGACTTTTAAATAATTCGAATTTTATTTTCCTAAATACAAGGTAGAGGAATAAAAAAGTATAATATCAATGAAATGTATTAACGACATACCTTTTTATCGTTTTACAAGTCCTAAGCTATATATTAGTGATAATGGCTGGAATCCATACATAACCACTTTCGAAAATTTAAAGCAAACAAGTGTAAGTGACTACGGATCATATAAATGATAAATCACCTTGACTTAGTTTTGGGTATTGCAATGTATACCGAAAAATCTATAATTCTATGTGAACTACGATGCATTCATCTTTCGTGATGTCTACACAATTGACATGAGCTACATTTATAGTGAGAAAGATATTATTTTGCCGGAAGTAATAATCTCGTCGCAGATATAAATTAATTTTAGTTATATTTTACATCTAAGTAAACCGGATATAAGTAAGTCGGGCGAAGGTAAATAGTAAGCCTTATAGGTTGCCGTTGTTGAATTATATATTCAGAGCAGGAGATAGGGGCGCTTTACTTCCCAAGGTGCCTTACGTTTCGTTAAGCACGTAAAGTTTGGTTACCTGAGCTACAAATTGTTTACTCCACCACATACTCTTACATTGAAATTTAATTATATCCTCACATAACGGAGTGTACTTTGTGACGTCATATTTTTCTTCCATTCTGATGGTAGTTTCTTTTTTCGGATGCAATTATGAGTAAGATATCGTTTATTCCATATTGATACGAGCATTAGATTCCGAAATGTAAATATTTTTTCAAGATGGTGGTCAGAAGGCATGTGACGTCACATGTTTTCCTTATTAACGTAGGCCAATAAGGTTCTCGGTGCCATTCTGAGCTATACTTTCTTTATTCCATCTCGATACGACTACTACAATGAAAGATATTCAAATATGATTATTTCGCAAAATGGCTGCTTACACTTTGTAACATCACATATTCTTTGCTATTCTGATTGGACTTTCCATTTCCGGATGCAATCCTGAGTAAGGTTTGTTTCTTCCATCTTGATACGACCATTAGAAGGCAGGATATTAAAATATAAATATTTCTCAAAATGACCACCGTAACTAAGTGACGTCATGTATGTTTGTTATTACCCCTAAACGCCATACTTTTAGTTATAAACGCAATGTGACAGGGAGTCTGTGGCCCTTAAATGCTTTACATTTGCCTATAAATGCAATATAATAAGAAGGCCTGTGACCCCTGAAAGCCTAACCTTACCTTTGGTTATGGATATATCATTAATATAAGTTTGACTGCGTAATAGTGTATTTAATAATTTAGTCTCGTTACCATCGAAACGGCAAATAGTTTGATATTACCGAAGTGGTTCACGTCTAAAGGCTTGAGTCCTATACAATCATGCCTTGCAGCAAATTAGCGTAAATGTTCTCACATGAGGTGCGAATTGAGTTTCGTTACCATGGAAACAATAACGGTGTGAAGGTTTTGGTGCTGCTAAAATGGGAAATTGTCTACTCTATCATAATACTAAGTCTGGATGTACAACCGTTCTTGCGTAATTCGTGAAAATATTTTTTTAGTACCGTTACCATAGAAGCCATATAAGTTTCCGTTAATTTCTAACTCTATAAATCATCATCTCCACAACCACTATTACTGTACAAAAATTAGTGATCATCAGTTCAGAAACCTTGGAGAAGATAGATTTTAAAACAGTACAAAGTGAACGTATAAAAGCGTTGCTAGCTATAGCTCGCTCTTCTCAATTATTCGTCAATGATTTATTGTAAAATAATAAACTATTAAATGGGAAAAAAGGATTAAAAATATTTTGTTGAGTGGGAATTAGTAACTTGAAATTTGGATACGAGTTTTATACCGAACGTATGAAAACACCAAATTTCTTCAAACATGTTACAGCCGACCGTATGACACTTATTATAGGTTAAAATGGATATTACAACTATATGCTGTCATTATTTTTTACATTTTAGTACTTTTGTAGAATAAAAAATTAATCTTTCCATTACTAATGTTATTCGAATCATATCGTATTAACATATTTCAGTATAGCGTAATGTACTTAATGAGGACATCTATGATGTCATCATTGATCAAGAAAGCTTTCCAACAATGTGCTACCCTCTAAACTTACGCTATTGTGGCGGAGCAATGAGTGACGTTTTTTTAATTAAAGGTTAAACATAGTTAGGAATGAATAGATGTTAATAAGTAACGTGTCTATCATTATTATTTGTTTACTCTTACATATTATTATCAATTTACCATTTACATGATCAAGTCCAGAAAATAATAAACCGTGAAGATTTAATTGTTTGAGGTTAACTTTTCACTAATATGAAACACATTCACAAAGACGACTCAGTAGTAAATGATACGTAGCTTCTCAACAAATTTGTACACATTTCGTTCTAGACAGTCTATCTGACGTCCAATGTCGGACCATTATCGCCATTAATACTTCATCCAATATGGTTAAAATTAAGCAATATATTTCTTATGTTCGTGTGTGAAGAAAAATATTTAGATTGTCTTATGTGACAATACTGAACTTCTAACATGAATTTTTGTTCTAGATAAAAAATAAACCATGAAAAGTTACGGAAATATGATTGAGTCACGTTCACCATAGTTCCTTCCAACTTCATTGTAACCTGATTCAAAAGTTTGTTACCTAAATTATTCAAGTTAATTGTGTATCTGTTCTTAACTATCAATTTGTAAGTTATCTCAACCCTACTGTAAACACTAACACGCATGCAATTTACATATACGAAGTTGAACAATGAGTACGTATATCCGTTGGACTATTAGAAGCAAATATACGAAACACAGTTTCCTGAATCTCTTCCTAAACTAATTCTAGGTAAGAGCACACAAATATTATTTACCTTATCATGACATCGAATTTAATTCTCAATAGTTACGTTGCAATATGCGTTAAATATATAAATCTATGTTATAAAATACATATCCAAACAGTTTATTTATTATACCGGTGCTACATTTACTTTAAGGGAGTAATTGATATAAGCCGTAATACAAACCGTTGGATCTTACAAGTAAACCTACCAATACTTCAGATTGCTTTTTTCGACCCAACTTGGTCGAGGAGTAGCGGAAACCGCCAGAAAGCATGATTAATAGTGCTTTCGCCCATAAAGATGGAAGCAGTGGCCAAAAGTTTGATTCATAAGAATAAGTACGGTACTTATAGTGTGATCTATGTTGGAAAACACACGTTTATTTGTAAAATGTTTGAATTAATGGGAAACAAATATTATCAATGGATACCGGGTCAAGGCGCTATCTTTCAGAGTGTATGTTTGTCATGGCTGCCATCATGAATTTTTAAATGGAAAGGAGTTATGTAAACTATCAATCTGGGCTAGTTCCGGTCATTTTACCAAAAATACATTGGTAAAGCCAGTTTTGTCATAAATGTATTTTTGAGAGATATAATGAGATGTAACATTAATATGCGTAGTTGACTGAAAAGTCTGGAAATAATCTGTTCTTGAAACAGTGAAAGAAGTGAGACCCAATGCACAAGTAATGAGTACTGTATTTTGGACCACATACCCAGCCATTACTTGGTTTTCGTTTCTTGCACTGTTCAATAAGCACAGATTATTTCCAGATTGTTCAACAACCTACTAATGTCACATTTTATTATTTCTCTCAAAAATATATTTATGGTAAAATTGACCTCAGCAATATATTACTGGTAAATTCTATAACAGACTGATACGTTACATTACCCGCTTACTATTTACGAAATTGAGCAAGATTCAATTTGGCCAACTTCAAGATGGCAGCCATGACAAATGAACCCTCTAAAAGATAGCGCATTGACCCGGTATCGACTCATATGTGTTTGTTTTCCATTATTTCAAGCATTCTACAAATAACCGTGGGTTCTCCGATTTAGATGACACTATATGTATTAACTATTTTCAATCAAACTATTGTCCACTGTGTGCCAACCAGGTAGCCGTGCGGTCTGAGGCGTTAGGCCAGCGAAGATCGGGGGTTCAAATCCTGCCAGGGGGTGTTTCTGGATTTTAATTAGATGTAAATAGGCCGAATAGTGATGGGTCGAAGTCAAAAGCTACTAAACTGGCCCATAAAAAGTTAATTATTTTTTCTTCACTGTGATCATTTTTATGGAAGAAAGCACTTTTAATCATGATCTCTGGTGGTTTCCTGATGAACCCTACTCTTCTGCCAGGTTTGGTCAAGAAAGCAGTTTGAACCATCGATGGGTTTACTTGATAGAATAT
>JAGDQP010001083.1:65305-81046 GCA_022664845.1 Lepisma saccharinum
CTTTAATAAAGCACCGTGCACTTTTGGCTCAATCTCTTCCCACGATTAACTCCATTTCCGTAATAGATTAACTACTTTTAATGCCGGTTAATTTTATCTACTGATCGAATAACGGCACCTTATTGATGATCAATTACACGTTAGATTTGACGTACAAATTACAAACTGATTTGAGCAAGGTAAAATGTAATAAACCCATTAAGAATCGAAATTATAGAATAGTGTTCTTCGCATTTGTGTCCGTTTATCGATGTAAAAAGTAAGTTTTAGACACTTAGGAATTAATATGATTTCAATAGTTAGTAAAACGTGAAATGTTATCCTTTTAATGTGAAATCACATGCAGGCTGATAAATTTCACTTTCAGCAGTTACAAATGGCCTTAAGAAAGAAATAATATTTTTTTCTGAATCAACATTCGTTTTTCAAACATCACACAATTGAAATAAAACTACGCCATACTACTTTTCTTCTACGTATTAAAATCTTAAATAATCACGAAAACAATCATTGAAATTTTGTGGTGTTTTGGAAGGAAAAATCGCAAAGTTAAAGTTTTAAAATTAATCAGTCATTTTTTTAGGAAGTTTTCTTGATTTTTTTAAACGTAACATATTATTTATTAAAATAAAGAATGGCATTAATGCACCAGTACCGTAATTAATACTTCAAATATTTTAACAAATCATCGTAGTTCAATTATGGGTAGTAATTTTGTCATAAATCTTATTTGAAATCACATTATCTAAGATAATTTAGAATAATATATGTTATCAGAATAAGAAACTTAAGTAAATCCGTTTATCAAGAAGATTTTGACGAAAATATTACTCATTTGTTATCTTTATGTTTCTTTACTTAGTCAATTTTAATTCAACACACATTTTATACATACAGAACTATCACATTAAGAGAGCATATTTCTCAGAGTTCATAATGAGAAGGTATGTATCCAAATAAATATTATTGTGTGTTTTATAAAACTATAATCCGTAATATTCCTATTAAAGTATTTTTTAAAAAATATAATAAGATTGTGCGGATCAGTAAAATGTACTAATTTTCTATACACATATCTGTCTTCATCTAAATAATGTAATTACAAAAAACGTAGATCAATTTTCTGTATAACAGGTATTTCAAAATTTGTGGTTAATTTCTTACACGGAAACAAGAACCTTCACATAAAGATAGGTGGAAATCCGCTTCACATTCGAGTAGAAGAGGTTAACTTCAAATCGAAAGTTGAATTCTTAAAATGTTAAATAAAGTGATTGTTTATCGTTAAATCAGAAATCGTGCATTAATGTTAAAGCATGTTGTTGGAAGTCGATTTCTTCATGCAGTTGGAAACTGAAATAAGTTTACATTGTTGCAGACCTGTTAAAGAGATTTATTTGATCACACAGAATTATGGCTGTTGATTGGATATACCCTGGTATTGATATAATATTGGCTGTAAACAATACGGACTATAAAATGTTGAAAATAAATATGTAAACTGTATGCATGTTTACATTTTATAATATTTACCGTTTGCAATCTTGCATCATGAGCTTTACATATGACATTTTCATCTACAGTGAACATAACATTTTCAAAAACAAACACAGTACCAGGTGTGTAAATATAAAACCGGAATTTGTGCATAGACGGCGTTAGCTGTCACTGTGGTTACCGTAAAACTGCGTCCGTATCGCCACTTGCTTGCTTTGACTGTTGATAACGATTTGCAACTCACAACCAGATAAGTTTCGTGCCATAGTGTAGTGTTTAATAACGTTGAACATGGCGCAATTTGCACCTACAAACTACGATGTGCGGACAGCATTGATTTTTTTTATACCATTTAAAGAAAACTGATGCAGAATCGCATCGCATGCTTGCCGAAGCTTACGGTGATCAAGCTCTTGGTAAGTCACAGTGCTATGCGTGGTTTACAAAATTTAAAAGTGGCGATTTTGACGTGAGAAACGAAGAACGTGGAAGACCACCGGAAAAGTTTGCAGACAGCGAATTGCAAGCTTTGTTGGATGAGGATGAGGCTCAAACGCAACAACAACTCGCGAATCAATTAAATGTGACACGAGAATCAGTTTTCATACGTTTAAAAGCCATGGCCAAGATTCAGAAGGTGGGGAAATGGGTTCCACGTGCATTGGCTGAACGACAGCAGGAAATCCGACAAACCACTTGCAAAATTCTGCTCGCCAGGTACAAAAGGAAATCATTTCTCCATCGAATTGTGACTGGTGACGAAAAGTGGATCTATTTCGAGAATCCTAAGCGTAAAAGATCATGGGTAACTCCAGGAGAACCGGCGACATGACTGCAAGACCAAATCACTATGGACGGGAGACAATGCTTTGTGTTTGGTGGAATCAGAAGGGTGTGATCCATTATGAACTTCTGAAACCTGGCGAAACCGTTAATACCCAACGTTACCGACAACAAATGATCGATTTGCATCAAGCTTTGCGTGAAAAACGACCAGAATATGACCAAATACAACATAAAGTGATTGTGCTTCACGATAATGCGCCCTCGCACACAGCAAAACCGGTCAAGGAAACGATTGCGACGTTTGGCTGGGAAATCCTTCCGCATGCGGCTTACTCACTATACTTAGCACCTTCCGATTTTCACTTATTTGCATCCATGGGACACGCACTTGCTAACCAGCGCTTCATATCTTACGAAAATGTACGAAAAGGCTTGATGACTAGTTTGCAGCACAAGAGGCACAGTTTATTTGGTCTGGCATCCACACATTGCCAGAACGATGGCAGACATGTATCGCTAGCGATGGCCAATACTTCGAATAAAATAGTTCTTAGCATTGTCATCCAATCACTGTGTCTTTTCTGTACATAAATTCCGGTTTCATATTTATGCACCTGCTACTGTCTGAGGAAAAAAATGAATTTGTACCAGTTTGACCATGTACTAATTCATTTTCCCTCGAAACAAGTAGAAGTTAAAAATGTAATTGATAAAGCTTTATTGAGAATATTCATTTACGTAACGATTGTAATAAGTCGACTTTTAACTTAAGGTAGACTGGACCCCTATATCTTTAAAATGAAGTTTTGATGTTTATATTAACATTGTTATTGTTTAGATCTAAGAGAAATTCACTCTTTACGTTTTTTCAACTCTTGAAACACCCACTATATTCAACTTGGGTGGGTGGGGGTGTCTTAAACACGTGAAAGCGGCTCAACTGATTACGGCCTAATTTCACATAGCGATAGTGGGTGTTAGTCTGTACCTTGTTTGTGTACTGGTATTAACATTCCACTCAAATTTCAGTTCCTATGGTAACGCGATCCTGATAAATACATTTTCATTTCCCACGTGAAAACAGCCCACCAATGTGTAACTAAAATTAGTACGGTATGCAATGTTTTATATTTTTTTTTTTGCAATTAAAACTTAGTTTTTTTTCATGCACCAACTTTGGATATTTCAAAACTTGTATTTGTCATTCAATATGCTTTCCCATTAAGCATCTAAATTAATTAAAGGAACAAAAGATATTAAATATATATATAGCTAGAATAATGAACGCACGAAGTCGAAGAAGATTGCACGGTACTACTTATGTCTCCTCTGTCTTTTACTTCGTCTTAATTATTAAAATTAAACTTTTACAAGTGAATTTTATTTCTGTTTGAAGTTGATACGATGCTTTTAATTTTACAATTAACCCTAGATTTTAAATTGCCATTAACATAAAACGACAGCATGTATAAATACTAAGCACAGAGACGAGATGTATTAGAAAGTTGATAAAAATTCTCTCGAATGAATGACAAGAGAGCCGAAAGAAAATAAACCTGTGCGCGAGATAGAAAACAAACAGGGAAACATCAACAGAGACAGAAAGTAGAGTGAAGTGAAGGCAAGTAACGACGTCATAAACAAGAATCGAATGGGCAAACACGGAGCAATTTATGGGAATGAGAAGCAGTAAACAATCTCTTTCTCTCTGTAGTGATTTCGACTTTACAATTCCTTTCACTACCTTTCGCCTGAATTACTTCAGAGCTTTCTTCGTGTGTCCCGCTTCAATTCACTGATTCCAAAATGCCACATACCTACTCTTTTCATACAATAAACGGCTTTTTCTAGCATTACACGAAAGTACTGCCACCTGATAAACACTTCTCTAGATACACATGGTTCTGGACCAAAATAGGCAGGAACTTTCGAAGTAGCTATCATGAACAGAAGTAGACTATGTAGATAGGCACCACACGGTGGAATAAAGAAACATTTACATTGTGAATGTTGTAAGATATTTGATATTAATGTTTAAAGGCAGTATTACTATTTACATATTTACATTTACATTTACATATTCCGAAATTGAAAATCGGAAACGCAAACCAAACGCCGTTTTCCACCTGAAACTAAATATTGAGGAATATAAAGTTTTCGTTTTTATTTCGGTTCAAAATCCCTTTTAAGAACCCTGTACAAACTACTAATTAAGTTCATGTTTTATAATAAATCGAATATTGCGATTACTTGCAAACAGTAAAGAATTAGAAATTATCATACATGTTGACACATTAAGTATGAAGATATAACGTTAGTCACAAATTCATTACAACGTTATTCAACTAACTTATGATGCATTCATTCCAAAACTTTAAAATGAAATTGTTTTAATATTTCATTTTCACAATAAAATAAATCTAATAGTATTCTTACTCATAAGACTAAAGCAACATAAAAACAATGAATTATCTCGTTCGACTGGTGGGTGTTTATAAACAGTTCGAAACTTAAAACAAAACACAATTGCTTTATGACAAGAAGAAAATCGTATCGAGACTAAAGACTACTCATTATTATGGTACTAAAATAATTGAAGAGTGATAAATAAGCTGAAGAGCAAAACATTCATATTTGTACTTATTTCCATAGCAGATCAGATCCCTCAAAAAAAAAAAAAATCCGAAATATTTCAAGAGAAAGCAAGGTAACTTCCAAGAAATTCGAGTAGATTGGCTAATTCGAACTAAACATCAGACAGTTTCTCATGGATACTGGGAATAAAAGAAAAAAATAAATAAAAGTATAAAACGATATTTGAACACAGGTCGTCGAGTCAGAAGTCTTATCGATTGAACCACGCTGCCAACCACAAGGAAACAAGAGATCAGATCAATAGAGAGTATCAGAAAATGCATTCCTTGAACCCCGAAGACATAAAGCAAGTTAATCCCATTATTTACGCCACATTTTAATCACTATCTAATTTGTCAATTAGGGATCGGAAATCATTCATTGAGAAAATTTCCCACTTCTTCAAATATAACCGATCAAGTTGGAGGGAGCAAACACTTTCTCATTTGTTTTGCATGTATGGTTACGATAAGAAACCATTTTCTCTTTCTCTATATGTATGCAAATCACAATGGAACTGAAAAAAACTTCGAACAACGCAAAGAAATTACTAGGTAGTTTTTCAGAACTTCTGCCGAAAACTGTGAATAGTGACATCTTTCTGAAATATAATGAGTATAAAACACACACACAAAAAAAAAACAGTGCAGATTATACGAACTAGCACATCCACAAAAAGTGCATGTCGAAAACCCATGTCGCAGAACGTACTATTTAATTGTGCGCATAAAATGAACGACAATATATTTAAAGTTTAATATATATTGCACTGATTTGGAAAATTTCTAATTCTTCCTCTGAATAACATGTTTTATATGCACTTAAGAGATTACTGTACAAGACAAGTGAAGATTTAGTGTTAAAGATATAAAATCAAAGCTACATTCATACAAGCCTCTAGCTACAAAAGCACTGATTCTTTTAATCAAGACAAGGATATTATACGAGTATTACACTGTATATTCTTGGTGGAAGCAGAAAACATTTAGCTTGGTTCTTTTTAATGAACTAACTCAAGTTTAATTTTATTTTTTTGTAACAAAGTTGCATTTTATTCACATGCAGTCAAGCACTTTCTTTTAAACATAATTAGGCATATACACTGTTAAAGTTTTCGGAAAGTGTCTTAATATATCCAATAATGTATCATATAATGAATGTTAGTATTTGCATTTATTTTTAGTAATCCCGATAAAGCACCAAGAGATTTCGTTTACCTTATTGCAAAGTCTCAATTTTTATGTTCGCACATGCGCAGAAAGAGAAAATGGTTTCTTATCGTAAGTGTGCATAGAATTTTGGTCAAGTTTTTGCTCCTGCCATTTTGATTCCTCAATTCAGCATCAATGGGAAATATTTTCAGTGAATGGGGGTTGCGATCCGTAATTGACAAACAGTAAAAGTGATTAAAGCACGCCGTAAGTCATGGAAGTAACTTTATGTTTTCGAGGTTTGTGCAACGTATTTCTGTCCCTCAATACTATTATAATGTAGTGCTTTCTCCACTTGCAGTTTAGTCTAGTCAGTAACATGCTGAATTTATAATTAGGCAACTTGTGATCAAACCTCGCTTCAGGCTTCTATTTTATCTCTTGCTCCCAATATTCCTGAAAACTAAATGGTGGATGGTTTCAACTAGCCAAGTTACTGGAAATTTCCAGACACCTATGATTGTCTATATTTGTCGAGGAATGTTCCGGAAAACTTTTAACAGTGAATCTTCTGGAATCAAAATTTACTTTAACCAGCACTGAGACGCAGATACCGATACGCAAATTTAGATTCCATTCCTTTACTCAAAATTATGTGGTTTATACTTGAATAAACCGGCATAAATAGAAAAGAATATATAATGTTTGCCTTCCGTAATTACAAAATATTGTCCTTCTGGTTGTGCGAACAATATATAATGTCATTATGTGTTTCAGGACTTTCACAATGTATTTCTGACATTATTACCAACAAAACAAACATCCCGAAAGAGTTTTATATATTGGCTATTGTTTTTTGTCAAGTTCTTAAAGGTCATGAGATAGAAGTATCTAAATTGTTAAACGTAACAAACATAATGTAAACCCTTCCAATGCAAATCCCAAGACTTTGATAATCTAGGATATCTTATCCCTCTAGATTGAACATAGGGAGACTTTGAGGCTTCGCCTTCCTTTACCAGAAGGTGGCGCAATCGGGCTTCACAGTTCTCTACGGCTTTGCAGACGTTATCTCGAATTGCAATGGAAAAACCTCAGTATGGCGACTTTGACCAAATTTGCAGACCAATTTTTTTATATGGCTTCCCCCAAAAATAAGTCACAAACGTTTGTTTCGGGAGAGTAAGGAGGCTATGCGATAGATCCAGGATAATTAATGGAGGAAAGTTCAGAGAGAGCGCGTTGTTTCCGAACTGGCTGTTTATGGTTCTGAAAATATACAGAGTATGTTGTGGAGGTGTATCATTTCCAATTCGGAATTTGAATTTAACTTTAAGGCCTTCAGACAACTTTGTCTCAGGGCGGATCGATGATGATGAGATGAATTGGTAGAATGAAGAAAGTGGGAGGAAGCTGGAGAACTCCGAGAAAACCCAGATACACGGCATTTTTGCACCACAAAGCCCACATGACATGAGCGGGGATCTAACCGTCAACCCCTAACACCAATGAGCCACCACAACCCATTATCATCTCCCACGAACCACAAACCAGAGCTCATTCTGAACCAGAAACCAGAGACTGATCTTTGTGGAACCCACATTTTCTTCACGAACAACGAGAATAGAACCACTTGTCTCAAATTTTGTAAGCAGGGTAAGAACTGTTAGCTTTGACGACTCTCGGAGATTTGTGACCACTTCCTCAGTGTTTCAGACGTACTTTGATTTATTTGATGTTTTCACAAGAAAAACGCGATGTTCGGTCGAATACACCATCTTGACAGTTCACTGCAACACACTCAAGCCATTACTGAATCAGTTATCTAGAAGCATGTAGCTGAGAACGGCTGAAAATTCTGCCCTACCTTGCGTATTTCAAAAGTTATATTCCAAAACAAATGTTCAGTTAATTATTGAACACCCTGTATATTCAATACAAGAGCTTGTAGAAAAATACCCACCAAGTTAGTGGAGCGCTCTTTAGAATCCCTGAAATATAGGAGCTGAAGTCCTACTAGAGTATGCCTGTTAACAGAGGTCACCCTGTACAACCCTTCACTTGGGTTCATGAATACACATATTTAATCCTGGACTGCTAGAATAAGCTGTGGTCCCAGAACTCATTGTTTGGTTATTTCAGCAACACGGTCTATATATATTGATGGAGAACTAAAATTGACAGAAATTAGAAAATCGCTTTTCACTTTTGTAAATAGCCCGATACATTTTAATGAATATAGGTTCAAGGTCTTTAAACTCAAGAGCCGGCCGGGTGGTCGAGCGGTCTGCGGCGGTAGGCTATCGACTCAACGGTCTCGGGTTTGAGTCCCGGCAGGGGCATGGGTGTGGATTTTAACACTTAACAGCTAAAGGCAAATCGTGACGGGCCGAAGTCCAAAGTTACTAAACTGGCCCATATAAAAATAAAGTTCATCAAAGTTTTAAACTCAAGAGGGAGCTCACACAACTCCCATCACTTGTTGTTAAGGTGTTTTTTAGTTGGCCCTACTGACATTTAAAGGTACTAGTATTCAAGAAAATGTTAATGTAACCAGTTGCAAACCTGGAAACTGACTTTATACAGTAATTTCATGAGATGAAAAAAAATCCAGTGAATGGATAGAAAGTCTAAGTTACCTTAATAACGTTCAATTACTTGAACAAACGCCGTAATCTTGTATTGTTTTATGACTTCTCGAAACACTGTGCTCTGAAATGTTGTAATTTAAAGTAATACAAGAACATACGAAAAAAGGTTACCTTTTTCATTTTTTTACAAATGTGTACAGTCTTTCACCATGTTTTAAGTCTTACATTCATTAGTCATCTCTGCTTGACCTAAAATTCATGTCCTCCGTGCAATACATCGTCATAATCTCCCACCCTGTGTCTCGTTCCGTTTATTTCTATCCACTTTGTCATGAAATAGGATGTAAATCCATCCCGGTCCAGTGTCAAGCTGTGTTGAATGGTTGACAAAACTCGCAATAATTACCTTGGATTTTGCTCGTTAGAGGAGGCCATCCGAGTTTGAAAGCGATTACACGGTGCCACTGATTTTAATGAAATTGTATTCTCATTAAAAGTTTACTTTACGTGGTGTGTGTTGTTTGCTGAGTCAAGTTAAAGGTGAAACAAGGGTGGAAGTGAAAAATATATTTACTACTTTAATATTTCTTTGTTTCTTGTACGAAAATGAGTTTCGTAATTAAGCTAAATCATAAGCATAATATGATTTAACCTTCCCTAAACTTTGTTAAGAAAGGTTAATGGATGTGTACTTCTAAGAAGCAATTTGTACAATTTACTACAAGAATTATGTTATGCTAAAAGTAAATTAGAATATATATTTTTTAACAACACTTTATGTTTTTAGACTAATGTTTATCCTTTTCTTCAAACTCTGAATTAATTGTTCGAATATTTCCTCCCCGTCATGTAGAGTTAATCTCAATCTGGATTTTCTGCTGCACACTATCCTTATGTGCGAGGTAGAGAGAAAGGTTACGGGCCTTAAACAGATTCCACCACTATGCTCAGTATTTTTATGTCTTGCACTCCTTCAGCCTTAATATGTGCATGTTCATAGTTTCAAGTCAATCTATGGATGATTAGTTTGACAGTTCACTGCAATAAACGTCCCAATCATTGTTTAAAGAAATAGAAAAATTGGAAATTCATCCAGTGATAAGATACTTTTGAAAGGGTTAAGAGCAAATTATTATATAAAGCCACTGGATTAAACACTGAGGCATTCCTTTCCATCGGGTACATCAGTGAAACGCATAGTTGTTGGATATAAAAAGAGTAAGAATGAACATCAGTGATGAGCCATGCAATTGAAGTTTAATTTAATACCTAAAATAATTAATAAAAAGCTTTTAAAGACATACTTTTCCTAAACATTTCGTTCTAAAATGTAAACAAATAAATTTTGTTTATGAATGACTAAAACGAAAAGCGTGGGGTGCACTCTCATATACGATCACTATATAAATTCTTGAATTGACGCGCCCCATGCTTTTCTTTTTAATCATGCCTGATCATTTTATTTTATTTTATTTTATTTATTTATTTATTTTTACTTTTTAGTACAAATTGTGTAGGAAAGGTATGTCTTTAAAAAGGGTTTTAATTATATATTTTTTCGAGTTATTTCGGTGTTCGGATACTTTTTCACAATCTAATATTTGTGACTCATATCCTGAAGTGCTCTGCGACCAGTCACATGCAACATCATTGCAGGCTAGTATTTATTTTAGGGTAAAAAGTAAATATTTCTTTTTAAATATAAGAGTATGTTTTTAAAATATCAGATATAGAAATATAGAGGTGAAAGTAACAATTGAATATTGTATTGTCCCCCGACTTACGTCGCAGTGCAAAATTTCATCATCATGCGAGGTCGGGAAATTAGTTAAATTAACGCTGCAAAATTTGAGGATACCAAGAACCATTGTGAACTAAAGAAAAGTCTGTAAAAGTATAATGAAATACTTTTTAAAACATACTTAAACAATTCCTACTAAAACGTAAAAAATAATTCGGTTTATGCATGACTAAAAAGAAAAGTATGGGGAGTGGTCTCATATACTCATTTCATAAATTCTTGTATTGGCGCACTCCATGCTGTTTTTAGCCATTTATAAATAAAATTAATTTTTAGTTTTTAGTATGAATTGTTCCAGAAATGTATGTCTTTAAATAGATTTTCTAAATTATTTTTAAAAGTTATTTTGTAGTTTGGATACTTTTCCGAAGCTAATATTTTCCGACCCAAATCCTAAAGTGCCCTGCAACCAGTGAAACTTATAATCGTTGCAAGGTAGTATTTATGTTAGGATAAAGAAGTCCATATTTTAAATATATATATATATATATATATATTTATAAAAATATATATATAAATATATATATATATATATATATATATATATTAAAATATCGTCCTAGGGAAAGATAATAACTACCACATATGTGCATTTTTTTACGACTGTGAACTTAACATCGCGTTATCAGCAACGAATTCAAATATAGTAGGTTCGTCTTCAGCACCTTTTCAAGAACTCTGAGCATCAGTGTTGCAAACTATCTTTAGTTAACAGTTATTATTATTATTATTTAGTAGTAGTAGTAGTACTAATGAAAGTAATAGTACAAATACAAATATTGGAAGTCTCCAAATAACAAAATACTTTTTACAATGAAAAAATCAT
The DNA here is from genome assembly GCA_022664845.1 of Lepisma saccharinum. Classification (NCBI taxonomy): domain Eukaryota; kingdom Metazoa; phylum Arthropoda; class Insecta; order Zygentoma; family Lepismatidae; genus Lepisma; species Lepisma saccharinum. The sequence goes on from JAGDQP010001083.1 coordinate 76,592, forward strand.
ACTAGCAACGCAAACTATTTCGCTTATTTTCTTATGCAGAAATCAGTTACGTTAATTTGAAAAAAAAAATATTGTGGGAAGAAAGTTTAGCATAGAATAAATACATTAAAATATATTATCATAAGTCTCCAAATATCACAAGCTACTTATTATTATTATTATAGTAAAAATAACAATGCCAATGCCATAGTATTCATTATTATTAGCACTAGTATTACTACTACTACTACTACTACTACTACTACTACTACTACTACTACTTCTAGTAGTAGTAGTAGTAGTACTAATAATTATAATTGATAATAACTATTAACTAAAGATAGTTTGCAACACTGATGCCAGAGGTCTTCAAAACATGCTGGGAACGAACCTACTACATTTTGAAATCGTTGCTGAAAAACGTGGTGCTAAGTTCACAGTCCAATAAAATGCACATTTACTTTTCATCTGAGGATATGCTTTTAAAATATATAAATACTAGCTAAAGTACTCGCCCTTTGGTGCGTGGTGAATAAAATATGTTGGCAACAGTCACCAATACTCGCTTACCCGTGGCGGGCTGCACCCCCTTTATCTTAAGCAGAATCTCCGGCGGGCTGGCCTCCCGTGGAGAACATCTGCTACAGCTACAGCTACTACTACTACTACTACTACTACTACTACTATAATGTTTTAAAATATTAAATCTACATAGTTTTATTTACATCAATCCAATTTCAAATTTAAAAAAATTATAAGCTATTTTTTATATATTGTAATTAATTTTTATTTACGACAATCCATACTCAAAATTTAAAAATAGTTAACGTAATTTTACAAAATATAAACTTGAAAATGAATGAGGTACACATGAACATTAAAATGAAATACATCTATCACTTAAAGCAGGAAACTCTCATCTAATTCCTTCCCAGGAGGCAGCGTACCAAGGATAGAAGAAACATTCCCACGGTGAACGGCGATACTGATAATCTGTTATAGAAAAGTAATTGCGCGAATATTGAAGGAAACTAGCTTAATGCGCTGTCCAACCTCTTCGATGAAATCGAGACCCTCCGTGCCCCAAGTACCGTTTAACTCGATTGCAATGGCAATCAAAATAAATTTATCCAACATATTATTGTATTTTCATTTTTTTTAAACCTCTTTATGTGTAGCCGCACCACCATCTCGCAAAGATGAATGACAGAGATTCGAAAGGGCAAAAATATCGACACAAGTGAAATCCTATAATAATGATATTTCCCCTTTCCATTGCACTAGTGCCATACCATCAGGTCTCCTATCATCCGGGCTACTACAACCAGATGGTTCACGCACTGGAAGTACTTTAGCTGAAATAAGAGCTCGAAGAATTACGTCATTGGCAATGGCGTGACGCATGTGTCTATCAGCACTGCGTACGCAAGAGACCTAGGGCTGTTCCGATAATCGAGTAATCGGTAAAATTTCAAAACCGTTTCGTCGATAAAGAATTTTAATTTTATCGAATTATCAAACTTTCGAGACTCTCGAAATGTTCGACGCACTCGAGTGTTCGACGCACTCGAAGTGTTCGACGAACTCGAAGTGTTTGAGACTCTCGAATTGTTTGAAATCAGCAAATATTTGAATTTTAAGGCCTTTAGGCAACTATGGCTCAGACCACCAGCAAATATTGAAACATCTCAATACGATGGCATTTATGAGTCGTTTGAATATTTTGAAAAGTACAGGATTATCGGAATGTTTGGAAGAAACAATGTATTCGAGGTCATCATAGTTGTACATAATATGTACTACATATATGCAGGATGTTCATATTAAATGTTGCCACCCTTGAAATGAATTGAAAGGAAAGTTTTTCCCACATGTCTAAGTCCAATGTTTATGAACAAGGCTTAAGTATTACGCTTAAGGAGAGAGGGGGGAGGGGGGGGAAACAAGCATCACCGGAACGAGATTGGAATCCAGGACACCATTAGCATACAAACCGTCACTTTACCGATTGCGCCAACAACACGCCAGGCAGAAAAAGGATAATGTTGAATGTTGAATCTGGTTTCGAGGGTTTAAATTAAAGTTCTGGATGGAGATAGCTTCTGATATAGGTAGAGGTAAGGAACTTCGATAAGGCTGAAGACTTATCGACCTTCGTTTTAGAAAATTTATTATTCGGCACTCGAAACTCTTTGAGTATTTGAGAATGTTGAAATTCTGTGTAATTTGTAAACTTCGAGTATTATGGAAACAAACCTTGAGAATTATGGGTGCGAAGCTCCCTATTATAGATCGCCCTGTCTGTCCGTCCGTCTGTCTGTTTTCCTGTGACATCCGACGATAACTTTCGAACGGATTGTCCGATTTTGATGGAACTTACTTTAAACTTTCCCCTTTGCTTTCGTTAGACACCTATTGTTTTTCTTTGCCTTACGCCAAGAGGAATGCCCCCGAATCCAAGTATTTGTTCCTACTTTCAATTAGGCGTGTAAAAGCGACGATAACTTTCAAACGAATTGTTCGATTTTAATGGGGACTGGTTTAAATGCATGTGTCAAGTATATGTTGCTTTTGGTTGCCCTACGACATCGAAGTTCCCCCAAATTCGTGTATGAAGACTCCATTCAAAATTAGTTTCTGGATACACGTCTGCCTGGAGCCTCGACTTTGAGGGAAGGATGTTACCGAGCAGCGTCCTTTGTCGAGTGGATTGTCAAACTGTTCGAGACTCGAGAGGCTCAAAATATTTGAAGCTTTCGAAGTATTTGAGACTCGAAACAGTTTGAGATTATCACATTACATTACTCAAGCATTTAAGTTTGCTTGGATTTATCGTGACAGTTTAATATTTCGATGATTTTATTAAACTATTTCAAGTTGTCAAAGAAATGAGCTTTCGTTTCAGGAAATGGTTCAAATGTAAATAAAAATTGAATCACCGAAAAGGGACATAGACGTAGTATCTTTAAGAGTGAATTAGCATTATAACAAAATATCGTTTCGTATATACAACGCCGAGCGGTTTGGGGACACACCAGCCCCAGATTCAATGCGTACCTTGGGGAGAGGGGAGAAGGCGACCGAAGTGTGGTGCCGATAACATCATCTTAATCTACGGCTGAGATCAAGAAAGTGTGAAGCCTTAACTCCACATCTCCTATATGTCTTCATGGGATGGTGCTAAGCACAAGGGTGAACTTTACTTTTACATATGACAGAAAAGAGACAAAATGGATGGAGGAGGGTGGGTTAGAAAAAACATACGGGCCCTGACTGGGATTCCAACCCAGGACCGATTACATGAATGCAGCGGGCAGAAAAGAGGTATTGAGGTACGTCTTGCGAAAGATTTAAAAGGGTACTTTGGTCAGTGTGTGAGGGAATGTACAACCAGGCCTATATAGTACATTTATATATATATATTCCTGAATAAAGCGTTGTCTGGTAACTGGAATATTTTGAAGCCTTTTTAAAGTTGCTATTTTTTGAGAGTATGAAAATGTGAATTGTCTTTACATTGCCATTCATATCATGCGTAAGTATTCTTCTCAATATTAATGTAAAGATCTAAAAATTACATTTCATACGGCTCAAATTCAATTTGCATATCAAATTCAACAACTTGCGAACACTTCTTAAGGAAAGAAAAACATACTATTATTTCCTCAAGAGTTCTGCCAGTTGTTTCGTACTACGTTGCAAACGGAATTTCGAAGAAAACAGGCCGTACAGCTATTTGGTTTGCCATTGCTGAAAGACATATGATCATATGTCCTGCACACAACACCTATCATTGTTTCTTTCTTTTCCGAAGCAACAAGACACTTACTTATCTTTTACTGACATTTTTGCATCTGACGTTTAATACATTTCAGTGGTATATTTTAGCCTTTTTTCAGGTGCGTGAAGTTGGAAGGACCACCAAAAGCTCAAATTCTCAAACTCGCCCCAGAATTTAAGTACAATTTGGGCTTTCAAAAAAAAGCAACTCTCAGAATTTGAACTTTCAATATAAACGCTCAAAACCCATTTCAAATGTGGCCCTTCCTACTTCACGCTGCTGGAAAACTAAAAGCTCAAATTATAAAATTCGCCCCAGAATTTGAGTACAGCTATGGACATAAAGATTGTCGCATGTCTATAGCTGACATTTCTTCTCTCAAAAATAAATATATTTAAGCATTGTATAAATTCACTGACTTGCAATGATAAGCAGAATTGCGTAACGTATTTGTGTGAAAAATATTGTTCTGATATATAGCCAAACAAGGGTAATATACAATAAAATTAAATTTTGCGTCGAAAAAATTGTAAGTTCAAAAATCCCAGCAAGTTGTAAGTTCCCTTATTTTTCCCCCGCAAGGGGATTATTTTGTAACCCAAGGGGGATTTTTAATTCTAGGCTTTGCTAACAAATTAAATACTTGATTAATTTAATGAAGACATAATTATTTACGACGTAGATGAAGATCAATT
>JAGDQP010001083.1:86046-133063 GCA_022664845.1 Lepisma saccharinum
CATTGATTAATCTTAACAAGCGATTCACTTGTGTCGGTGATCGGTAGAGGCACCGCTTGCCCCTCTCACGCCACCACTGCCAGAGATATCTAGTTACCTCCGTAACTCGAAAATTTGCCGTAATGACAACTCCGCCCCGAGCATCCTTACTGAGGTTCTCCACAAGTTTCCTTAGTTTCACATGGCGAATGCCGTGATGGCACTTTAAATAAAGCACTGCGCAATACTTCCTTATCTTCTACCTACCCTAATCCTGGCCTAAGCCAAAGATGTCAAAATGACATAAAGAAATTGTTTAAAAAATCCATTTCGGTAGGCCTACAGGCTGAGGTAGACATCGAAGTTTTTTTTTCAAATCTACCTAAAAGAAAAATCAAATTGAAAATACAGGGATATTTATTTAATTCTGAAAAGGATTGATTAAAATTGTACACGTGTTGTATCGCAAAATTTCGGCAACTTTGTTTCTACAAACGTATCTATTACTGATTTCAATGAATGTCAATCGTACACATTTCATTGAACTACTTAAAGAGCATGTAAATTAACTAGTGCCATCTTTCAATAAATGAGTAAACTACATGCTAATTTCAGCTACATTACCAATGTCTCTATTTTGCTGCCACCTATTATTAAATAAGTAAACTACATAATTTGTGACATTTTGTGATTTTAAATTTAAGTATATTGCAATAAGCAAGTGGTTAATAAATTATTTTGACTATAGATACCTCTAAACATAAAAGTTATTAGTCATCCATTATCTATGAAAAATAAAGAATTACTCATGGTTAATTTCAGAATGCTTAACAGATATCTTAATTTCTCTCATTTCGAAAGTGGTGCAGAAAACGAAACGGTATACGCGATTGGATAATTAGAGTATTGGTAACGAGCTAGACAATAATGCGGTAGGTCGCTGGATCGATCCCATCCAGATTATGTTTCGTTTTTAAGCTTTTATTATTCGTCTATTTTGTATCTATTTATCAGATTAAACAATAGGGATACGGATAAGTTTATTTAGCCCTGAAAAGGGCTGATTATAAGTAAATTTAGTAACGCGACCAGTTACCACGTGCTTCAATTACAGCACAAAGCCTTTGCTCCATACTGTTGACAAGATCTCTTTCTGCTACCTCTTCCCACGCTTCGAGGACTAAATTCCAGAGAACATTTAGTTGTTGGAGGAGGATGAGGCCAATTTTGCCTCAGTGCTCGCTTGACCTCAGACCACACATGTTCGATCACATTCAGATCGGCTGCGTGAGCAGACCAATCTAAAACGTGAACGTCATGTTATTCTCTAAGCCAGCGTAGTACTGGTTTTGATGTGTGGATGGATGCCCGGTCATGTTGCATAGTGATTACTTCACATGGTTGAAGGTCACGGACAAATGGCAGCATTACATTATCAAGGATATGTATATACTGTTCACCTGTTAAATGACCTTCAATCCTGTGTAAGAAACCTAATCCCTGGGCAGACATCCAACCCCACACTCCCACACTAAATAGGCTGACAACATTAGTAAGTGAGAATGTTTGGCATCGTATACTCTCTCACTATGTTTGCATTGCGTCGAATAATGTTAATGCCAAGTTTGGTACAGGTAGGTCTAACTGATGGAAAGAATTTGAACAATTGATTTTTATAGAAAATGGACTGGCAATACTGAACCACTGCACCAATCAAACGGTTCCAGGGGCTCTCAGCTGGTCTAAGACTTTTCCAACGACATCTCAAGCATCTTCTACAACTTGTAGTTCCTGAGATTTAATTTCTAGCCACGGGCGGACGGACTGACAGCATGAGCGGGAATAGAAGGTCCCTTTTGCTATAGCTTTGCTACTAAGGGACCGAAAGCAGCGTTATCCGTGGAAGTAGTATGTAGTAGTAGAAATAGTAAAGCATAGGCCACAGAAATAAAGCCTATGTAGTAGGCTTTCACTGTTCAACTTTTTTAACAGGATGGACGATAATCGTATTTTAATTTCAGCGATGGCCCCTAAACGGATTCTGCTGGAGCCAATTCGACAGTACAATGCAATCTCAAATTCACTGTCTCTTCCACAAGGAAGTAATAAATAAGTAATTGAAATTTCAAGGTTTATATGGATTACTCTGTATTATCGCTACCAGCAGTATTTAATAGAAGTGTTGGTAACCCAAATGGGACGCCCCAACAGCCCCAACTGCTAGATAAAAAACCTAATATGACCTAAATTCAAGAAGTAACTTGAAGCTTCTGATCTCATTAATTATTATTTTGTCAGGAGAGCAGGGGCAATTAAAACTAGTGTTTAAATAAAATCAGCAATCACTAAATTGTTTTATTCATGAACATTTTGGACACACATTATATTCTTAGGTTCTTCTAAGGAGAAACCCATCAGTTTTCAGATTACGTTTCCTAACTAAGAATGGTAGAAAGCTTCTTGAAATAACTGTAAAATTAACAGTAAAATATAAAAGTATCATAGTTGAATTAGATATCAAACTTAAAAAATGATAAAAGTGAAGATTATCTACATTAATCTACAATTACAAAATATGATCAACGACCAGTATTCGAACCCATGACAAAATTAAAATCCTTTATGAGTCGAGCGCGATAACCACTGATCTATCCAATTAACCGAAAATCGATATGTGTTTTACTAGATTTCAATGTAAGACTATGGATTAATACGACATTCAGTGTTTAATTTATTGATATTATTTTTACATTTTCTCTTTGATTTGTAATCCCTTATTTATTTGTGAAAATAATTACAATATACGTATATCACAATTGTTCTGTAATGGGCTTTAATGTTGGATTATGTTCATATTTTTCAAGGTCAGGGAACTTCCCTCAACTGCCGGAAATTTCTCTCTGCGAGGGAAATAGCTGGGGATTTGGGAAATAATCTCTAAAGACATGCGACAATCTTTATGTCCATAGCTGTACAATTTGAACTTTCAGAAAAAAAAAATTATCAGAATTTGAGCTTTCAATATAAACGCTCTAAGTCCATTTTGGCCCTACTTACTCCCCCTGCAGCACAACCAAAAGCTCAAATTCTCAAACTCGCTCAAGAATGTGAGTACAATTTGAGCTTTCAGATAATCCAACTCCCAGAATTTGAGTTTTCAATATGAACGCTCGGAGTCCATTTCAAAGGTGCCCAAATAGCATATTCACATCGGTCGGTATGGGCATATAAGATTTTACAGCATCGACCTATATCGTTGATCGATATCGGCCAAGATGTTTGGCATCCAATATGGGGATCATTTCGCTGAACGATATCGATCGATGTCGTAAAATTCAATATGCTCATATCGGCCGACGTGAATGTGCTACTTTGGCACGTTTGAAATGGGCTTAGAGCATTAATATTGAAATCACAAATTCTGAGAGGTCTTTTTTTCTGAAAGCTTAAATTGTACTCAAATTCTGGGGCGAGTTTGAGAATTTGAGCTTTTGGTGGTTCTGTAGGGCGAAGTTGGCAGGACTAACTTTGAAGTGGATATTGAAAGCTCAAATTCTGAGAGTTGGTTTTCCTGAAAGCTCAAATTGTACTCAAATTCTGGAGATATTTTGAGAATTTGAGCTTTGGTTGTGCTGCAATTGGAAGTCGGTAGAGTCAAATTGGATTTAGAGCGTTTATACTGAAAGTTCAAATTCTGAGAGTTGGTTTTTCTGAAAGCTCAAATCGAACTCAAATTCTGGGGCGAGTTTGAGAATTTGAGCTTTTCTTGGTCCTGCAGCGTGAAGTTGGCAGGACCACCTTTGAAATGGACTTAGAGCGTTTATATTGAAAGATCAAATTCTGAGAGTCGGTTTTTCTTAAAGCACAAATTATACTCAAATTCTGGAGCTAGTTTGAGAATTTGAGCTTTGGTTGTGCTGCAATTGGAAGTCGGTAGGGCCGAAATGGAGTTGGAGCGTTTATATTGAAAGCTCAAATTCTGGGAATTGTTTTTCTGAGAGCTCAACTTGTATTCAAATTCTGGAGCGAGTTTGAGAATTGAAGCTTTTTGTGGTCTTGCAGCGTGAAGTTGGCAGGACTACCTTTGAAATGGATTTTGAGCGTTTAAATTGAATTTTCAAATTCAGAGGTTTTTTTTTCTGAAAGCTCAAATTGTACTGAAATTCTGGAGCGAGTTTGAGAATTTGAACTTTTGGTGGTCCTGTCTATTTCACGCATCTCTTTTTTTTCTTCATTGTGGTTTTATATAAGCTATAAGTAGGAAGATTATATATCAAAATTTTGATATGTTGTAGGATAGTTTAATTATACAACCCAATTAAATTTTAACTAAAATCAGAAAATGTGAATACTTGGATGGTAACAGAAAACTAAATTTCATTAGATTACCAAAGATCTCTTTTCACCAAATACTTGCTGCATGTAGGTGAAAAACAAGCTAGGCCCGCCCTTCCGCCTGTGTTTGCATTTTCTTTTTTGCCGCCATCTTGTTGCCCTCCAGTTTCTTCTTTGCGCTACCTTGAAATGTCTACGAAATTTCAGCAATAATCAAATTTTCAAAATTACCCGAAATTTTGATAATATTCGTACTTTCGATAATATCCGAAGCTTCGATAATATTCGAACTTTCGATAATACTCGAACTTTCGATAATACCCGAAACTTCGATAATACCCGAAACTTCGATAATACCCGAACTTTCGATAATGCCCAAAACTTCGATAATTTCAAATACTTGAACAGTTTCGAGTAACCGATGACAACTCGATAAATTTTCACACCCGAAGTGCGATAGGTTCTCAGCCTTATCGAACACTGCTAGAGAGATCGTGAAGGCGCGTTAATCGACGAACACTCCACAAACTGGACAATGGTGGGGAACGCAGACGTTAGCTCCTAAACGTATGGCAAAAGCTATACGAAAACTTTCATTGGATAAATGGAGACCAGGAGGAGGTGGCAGGGTCTGGAGCCAAACATTAGACTCTGGTGAAAAAGTAGCAAGAAGTCCGGCTTTATCTTCAAGACAATCTCGAGTTTGTAATAAAATCAATTGGGTGGGTTTGATAATTGGATCGTTTCAAATAGGCTGAGAACTACTGACGTCTAAAGAAGGAGAATCGAAACCAGTTAAATTAGCTTTATGTATTTCTAATTATTGTATTTTAACTTATAAATGGAAACAATGTATTTATTGCATTGTTATAACAATGAAATTACTATTTATAATAATTAGTTCGCGACAAAGTCACTTCCGGTTTACAAATGTATCATTACTTCTCAAGTTCACTGCAATCGCTTAAGCCACTTTGCGTGATGTGAAGGCAAACACAGTGACATTCACGTATATAAACATGGGCGGATTCATGGGGGGCATGTGGGGAACTGTCCCCAAGTCATTTCAAAATGACTAAATGTTTCATTCTAAACTGTAGCTTTTAAAGAAATGGTCCCTCCCAGGGTCTCTCTTGTGCTCCCCCAGGGCCTCTCTCCTAAATCCAGCCCCTCATGTATATAAATATATAGAAATATATGAAAGTAACAATGGAATATTGTATTGTCACCCGACTTACGTCGCTGTGCAAAATTTCATCATTGTATGACGTCGGAAAATGAGTTAAATTAACGTCAAATTTAAGGACACTATGTGAACTAAAGAAAAGAATGTAATGTTTGAAACAAATCCACAAAAGTGTTTTGTTAGATCGAAGAGTATGGGTGAGTTAGCAGAGACGTTTGGAGTATGAACTGAACGTGCATACGCACATTTACGAATAGCAAAACTGACCGGTAAATAGGTGCCACGTCCGTTTGCTCACAATGTCGAGCAGCAATGTAATTGCGATGACTAAGAGTAAAATCAACGACGTAAATTTTGAATTGCTTCCCCACTCATTGTACTAGTCAGATTTAATCCCAAATGATCTCTATTTGAACTTTAAAATATGACTTAGGAGAAAATATTTGAGAACCACAATCAAGCCAACAACACTGTAAATGGCTATTTAAAGCACCTTTACAAATTGGCTTAAAAAAAACAACTAATTGGCCCGAAACTTTGCAAATGAACATTTGAGGAATGAAATAAACGAACAGTATCAAAATGTTGAGGATAGCGTAGACCATGTTGAGCATCTCCATGTAAGTTCTGTATATTTTCATCCTATCATCGTAGTTACCAGACTTATTGTGATTTTGTTCTACGGTTTTCTTGTTTTGAAAAAAAAACGAAAACGGGGAGGTCGGAAAGAACGGAGAGACGAGCCCCCAGCTCAGACTGATGGTGACATCAACCAGGTGGGAGTTGAATTACGTACTGGATGCACTAAAGAGGCTGTTCCATCAGCAGGAGTGGTGATTTTATGAATACTTAGTCTCCGAGTAGATTTTTATAATAAAACTTTAGTATTTTTGTCTACTTTCGTTCTTATGGTACCATAAAGTTTGTTGCTCGTTTGTGATTTTGTTAAACCTAGACTGGAAAATATAAGTGCCTCATCTTATTTTACACTTATTTAAGTGTAGTATGGCTGTAATATATTTAGGCATAATCCTGTTGCAACGAGCTGAACAGAGTGATTTTTAAATCTTATATCTTAGAAAGTTGAACAAAATGGAGAGGCAACCTATTTTTATCATGATTCTAAGTAGATATTTTCTGAAACAATCAAAAATGTTTTATATAATGTTTTGGGAATGATCAATTTTTGTATAACTTATCAAAACAGAAATTACATCTTTCACAATGGTTTATTTATTATACCCTTACATGCCTAGATTATCATCACTGTTCCCATAGCTTCTGCAATCATAAACAGAAATTAGATTTACGTAAATGATTTGTGATGCGTCTTGAAATTTGCTACTGATTTAAATGACTACTCCATTTTGCCATACAGGTTGGACAAAACGGGGATGACTTACTTACTTTTTCCGGAAAATGAGATTTCCAGGAGAAACGAAAACAGCACTGAAATATTTAGATATACCCCTTTGTAGTAGAAGAACGGAAGGTTCATTCCAGCTAAAAAGCATTCTAGTTAGTTGCTTACTTCACACACTACAGTCCCCTTCTCGTTTCGTCCAACTTTCACCTCTCTATTTTCGCAATGTCAGTGCTTAGACTAGATTCATTACAAACATTTAAAACATTATGAAAATCGAACACGGAAGTCCATGACATAATTTACCATGTATCCGCACTAATAGATGTCTTCTGTCAGGAAAGAATATATATAACAAAAATTTACGGAACACACAAATTTACTGAAGGTGGCTCAAATGTTGTCGCGCAAATGTGATGCAAACACAATGCAGCTGATACAATATGATTAATCCAGGATTTTCCCTCAATCACACCAGGCAAATGCCGGGATGACACATTCAACATAGACCCTGGCCGATACTTTCCGGAATCCTTTCCCCTCCCTATCCCGGTTTGAAGGGAATGACTAAAGGCCATAAAAATTCAAATTTAAACAAGAAGATATATTGCCGAAAACTAAGCTGTTATGGACTAGTGGAACAGGAACTAGGGGTCATGGAAATTTTAATTTCACAAAAATGACACCGATAAAGTTAATATTTACGTTTAAATTAAACAAGGTTCAACACACTTTTGCACTGTGCAGGTTTAAAATATCTGGCCATGTCATGCTGCACCAGCTCTTCTGTTAAGATATTGGATATATGAAGTTATAAAATTTATTTTCCTACCCTTTTGGCAGCTTGTAGCTCCGAAACGCAGCTACTCCGGTCTCTAAAACGTATTTCTTATGTTTTGTGGTACTATAATCCCTTAAAGTTTATCGTTCAAATTTCTGTTACACCTTAACAGAATTAAACCAATGAACATTTTTTTTTTTAAATTTCACTAGCATCTGCTTGCTTGTGAGCCCTCAATACGATTTTTTGAAACATTTCTTTGCCACTTGACCCTTTATACTTGTGAAGACGAAATGCTTGCCTAAATTGTTGTTGTGATACCTATTACTTCCCATCAACTTGTTAAACAGCAGAAACTATTAAATATTGTCCCCCAGGCAATAACTTCAGAGCTTAATGTTTATTGGAAGAAAGTACAAAATATACATTTAATAATACTCTTTCACTTTGAAATTATCTAGTTAGCTCTCCTCTTAGGCAATTATTCACGCACTGTTTTCCGTAATTCAATCGTTTGTAACGTTCTCAGCATGTTTAGATACATGGTTTCTTTCTTCTTCTCACTTTCCTGAAAATTTGCATTCAACTTTTACATTCATGATACACACACGTTTACATATATTCATGTACACACAGAGTTTATAGAGTATAAGATATGTGCATATACTTCTATTTATCAACATATCAGGAACATGTACAAGGAACACATGTGTTCATTCTCAGGGAAGAACTTGGTTCTAGAGAACGTGTTAATTACATTCCTATCATTTCATGCTAACATCTATTGAGTTAATTAAAATGACCTTTTATATGGCAGTTGTAGAGTAAAATACAATGATCTTCAGTGTAAGTAGTATTCAATCTAAACAGTACTCAATTTATTACATTACTACTAATTAAATGCATAGATAATGAAAAACATTCATCGCTATAAGAGTTCCATGCTCAGAACTGTATCATTAGCATAATACTTTACCAAGTGCATGCATAAGTTTCTGGCGGTTTTTGTGGTAAAGAAAACACGTAATTTTCAAGGGAAATTAATTTTGTTTTATTCAAAATATTGGCTTCTAAACATTTCGCCCATCTTTCAGGTAATTGATGCATACCATGCCAGAAAAACTGCCTGGCTTTTGCGGCAAACCGTTCATCGAGCCATTTTCCAACGTCCTCGAAATTGCTGAAGCGCTATTCTGCGAGCGCGTGCCCCATTGATGCGAAGAGGTGATAGTCAGATGGCGCCAGGTCTGGGGAGTACGGCGGGTGAGGAAGGATGTCCCATCCAAGCGATTTCAAGGCTTCTTTCAATGGTTTTGCTGTATGACACAGCGCATTGTCGTGTAACACAATCACTTTCCCATGTCTTCGGGCCCATTCCGGCCGTATTTCGATCAATGCGTGATTTAAATTAATCATTTGTTGGCGACAGCGTTGTGCATTAACGGTTTCGCCGGGCTTCAAGAGTTCATAATACACAATACCGCTCTGGTTCCACCAGACACAAAGCATGGTCTTCTTGCCGAAGGGATTTGGCCTTGGTATTGAAGGACCGGCTTCGCCAGGTGAAAGCCACGATTTTTTCCGCTTCGGGTTTTCAAAATAAATCCATTTTTCGTCACTCGTCACAATTCGATACAAACAAGATTTTCTTTCGTGGCGTTGAAGCAGCATTTCAGAAGTGCCTTTGCGATTTTCCATTTGAGGTTCATTCAAATCGTGTGGGACCCATTTACCCAGTTTATTGATCTTCCCCATTGCTCGTAAACGTCTGCTGATTGTTTCTTGTGACACATTTAATGCTTTTGCCAATTGCTGTTGATTTTGAGTTGGGTCATCCTCCAATAACACCTGGAATTGCTCGTTTTCGCACTTTTGTGGTCTACCAGAGCGCGCATTGTCTTTCACATTGAAATCACCATTTTAAATTGTCGAAACCATGTCTCACATGTTCTAATCGATGGAGCGTGTTCACCATATGTTTCTACCAGCACACGATGACTTTCAACAGCCTTTTTCTTTTGATTAAATAAGAAAAGCAATGCGTGTCGCAAATGTTCTTTTTTCAGGCACAAACTTCGACATGATCACTGAACGATAAAACAAAGGCGCTAGTGTTTGGCGGACTCAACTTGTGTGTGTTTGTAGTTTAATGTCAGGCGAACAAAATGACGTATGTGTCAAATGAATACGCTGCGTACTTTTCGCTGGCGCCATCTCTTAGGTAAACCGGAAACTACTTATGCATACACCTGGTATATACTTTATACTATTATAACAATAAAAATACATCTCTGATAAAAGTGAATTAGTGCAGGTATTGCAAGGAGTTCTCCTAATATGAACAAATAAATTTCTTTTATGACGGACTTGAATACCACTTTAGCATTACACATTCAACGCTGTTTTATTTTTATTTTATGCTCTATTATAGCGTTATTTATTTGTCGGGGGCCCCTGATAACGAATAATAATAGTGTTTTCGGTGATTAGTCTCTGAAAACGAAACTCCTATCTGGAAAGTAAATGCTCGCCCTCGGTGTGATGTGTAAATCAAATATATTTCATGCGTTGAAAACAACTGCTACTATTATAGGTAATACCACCTGAATTTAGGTTTTCTTAGTCATCTTATACATATTCAAGTTATATAAATGGCGCAGTGAATGTGAAACGATCCTGTGTTCTGGAGAATCTGTTTCCAGAATAATACGAATTTTCTAACTCATTACGTTATGGAGCTCAGGTAGTAAAACCTCAAGTTAAGAAGAATCTACACCTACAATGGTGGAATATCACAATTCAAAGTGGAATCAGGTTGGAAGTCTACGATTCAAAGAGCGATCTTACAAGGTTTAAGAAGTTTATGATTCGAAGTGGAATCATTATTAATTTACAAATTCATGAAAAATATGTAACGTGTGGTGGTCATAGGTCATAGGTTAGTATCAGAAAAGAGCTGCAATATTTATGTGGATTCAGAGAAAATTCATAGGGCAAGGAGGCCTAGTTGTTTCAGAGAATACAGTGTGAATATTAATCGACGCAATACTCCGTTATTATTGTTATGGCTGCAAGAAGGTCTGGAATTAATGTAAATCCTTTACGGGCCAGGGATGGTGACTTCCCAACTACTTCGATACTAAAGTTGTAGCGTGGGTTGTACGCAGATAAAGAAGATTCCTAAGCCTCGAGTTGATATTGATATTTGTGGAGAATAGCAGCAAAAGTTAGTTGCTATTGCTACAGAACTAGTACTCTGGGATGCATTTTCAAATAGTCATATATATAGACTAGCTTGAGCTAAACCAATGATTCCAGTGTAGCTTAGTTCTGGTTAAAATCTTCAAGTAGATTCTAATAATTATTTATTACATGGAGGATAAGCGGTTTACTGGTTTAATTCATACTGCAAACAAATTTGAATAAGCTATAAGTAACGCTCCAGAATAATTAACGTTGGTTTATATGTGTTGAAGAATGTTTCCAATTAAATTAAGGTGGATTAGTGAAGAGAAGTTACTGCCTGGTGTTTAACCAAGTGAGAGCTGAAATAGGTGATATCAGGATTGACTGCTTCGGTTCCGGACTGAAGTTTAAGCTATCTGTTTCTGGATTTGCGGAAGATTTGATACTGAGGGAAAAGCATGTTGTGTTTTTATCAAATAGACTTTGTTTTTATCAAATCGTTAAACATATCTAAGAAATGAAAGATTATCGTAGTACGTGATCATGGAATGACTCACATTTTTTTTATCCTAACTTAATGAGTTAGGATTTCTTTAATCGTAACTCTAAATGTAATTTTTTCTTTTACTTTTGTGGCATGACATTTAATATATCGTATTTTGCACATAGATTACACATGTGTATACTACGAACTGTGAATAATTCAATTTGATTTTGTGCAATTCAGTGTTTGAAGCTGTTACCAGTAGCACTGACGATAAACAACAAATCTGCATGGCGTTAGGTTAATTATGATGAGATAACGTTGAATTAAATTAACTAATCATGAACATTAGAAAGTTGTTCTAATTCTGACATATTCTTAAACAGGAACGAGTAAAGTGAGAGCAAATATACTTTGCGATTAGACTCACTGAAGTTATGTACGGGGCAATTTTTTATCGTTCTATTTATCTGTAACTTTGCTTTTACCGAAAGGGGATGAATGATGTAATATGGAATTAAGGAGCTGAGTTAGGTTGGAATGAGAAACTGGCAGTATTGATTGCGGTTTTTTTTCTTTGTTTTACTCTGTAGTCAAGGAAACTATTTTTTACATTTTAGATATACGATTTAGACAACTGCTTTGCACGTTCTATATACATGAAGATACAACGACTGTAAATAATTAGAAGTGCAATGTTGTATAATACATGCTATTATTTGGAGAAGCCCTTTCCTTTAATGCTCCTAGTTTGAACAGATTGTCTTCTTGATATGCAAGTTAAATATAATTTATGCGTCGGAACCACTGCTACAATTATAAGTAATACCACCTGAATTTAGGTCTTCTTAATAATTTTATACATATTCATTCAAGTTATATCAGTACCGAAACGCTATTTTAACGTTGTAAATCTATCAAAATGTCCGCCTGTTCAACGGTTTATTCGACGTTGAATAATGGTTGAAAAGAAACACGTTGAAACCGGGCTCAGTAGGCCAAAACAGAGCATGGTTTCTGTCTATTGGTATATACATTTTGTTCCATTTTGCCCGTTGCTTTCATCATGATATTCAGTGTTAATTCTTCAACACTAAATTATCCAACCGCTGCGGGGGGGGGGGGGGGGTCGAAGAAAGTACGTTTTGCACCCGTTGTTGGTAGCTCGTCGACTTATAACTTAATCCATGGATCCACCTTGCGACTCACTACTCTTTTACGGTATTTGTAGTACCAGACAGTATGAGCGCAATGCCACAAGTCAAGACGCATCGTTTAACCATAATGAAAGAATAAGAATACTTACTTTCCTTCTTTCTTTGTTATGTGCATATTCCATCTTTAACACTTTGACTATCGCTGCTCAATTAAGTTTGTATTTTTCAGTAAGTGTAATATGTAACCTTAGAGAAACGATAGATCAAAGCGAGATCTATGCCATAGTTAACAAGGAAAGTTGAAAACACTTCACATTAACGTCCTATTAACAACATTAAATGTTCGTTGAAATTTAGTGTGAAATTCAATGATTTCAACATGCAAATAAAAACGAGAAACGTAGTTTGTTTTATTAGGTAGATTTCGAAGAAAAGATACCTATTGAGATCGGTACGATATGAAAGTGTATATTTATATATATATATATATATTAACACGCTAGCGGCCATAATTTTGAAGATATTTGAACCAAATTTTTATATGTTGTTTCTAAGCTTAATAGCTCGGTTAAGTTCGTTAATGAGCAAAATCGGTCGCCATCTTGGATCCAAAATGGCCGCCGAACCCATTGTTGTATAGAATACACAGCCTAAACCGCTGTGGCTATTGAAATCAAATTTGGCATAAAGGTACAACATCACTTTTTGATTATGAAAAGGTTACCTAATGAGTTCAAAGACGCCATCTTGGATCCAAAATGGCGGACCGAAAAAGAAATTTTCCACACCGTTTGAGCTAGAGATACGAAATTTGGCATAAAGGTGCATTATGACGAGTAGCTTAGGGAAATATCACAACATTTGGGAAAAGTCGCCATCTTGGATCCAAAATGACCGCCCAAAATCCCATTTTGCACACCGTTTGAGCTGGATAAATGAAATTTTACTTGAAGTTGTACTATCACAAGTAGGTCACGACAAAATAAGAAAACTTTCAAAAAGTCGTCAACTTGGATCCAAAATCGCCGCCCCAAAAACTCAATTTCCAAATCATTGAAGGTAGAGAAACGAAATTTTTAATGAAGGTGTATGACCAAGAGTAGGTTACAATAAATGGGGCAAATCTTCCCTTTGGGGGCGCAGCCAACCGTGGAAGGGTGAAGATGTACTCCGTGGTGGTGTAGTGCTGCAGGGAGATTTTGGTTAAGATAAAGGAGGCGCATCCTCTCAAAAGCACTGAAGTTGGGGGGCGAGCCCCGGCTCCCAGCGAAACTTCGAAATCTACCTCAGCCTGTAGACCAACCGAAAGGGATTTTTCTACTAGCTTTTAAGCACAATGTTTAAGCAATTAACTTGAAACGGTAATCTAGTACACAGTTCATTATAATAGTTAAAAACACGTCGTATTAACGCCCTATCAACGAAATAAAATTTTCGTTGGAATATATATATATATTGAAATTCAACGTGTTTTCAACATCCAAAAGGGGACATGAAGTAATAGTTAATGGCATTCAGTTAGCTTTTAATGACAAATTATATTCCATAAATTTGAAATACTACCATGAGAAGAAATCTATACCATAGTTGAAAATAACAATTGAATCAACGTTGAACTAACACCTTATCAACAATATCAAGTCTTTGTTGAATTATAGTTTAAAATTAAACGTACATTTTAAACCGATAACGGTTAATCAACGAAGTAAATAAAAAATCAACGTTCAAAACACGTTTGGGTGCTACTGGGGAATACTTGTGCGGGGTTTGACAATCGTATTACCAAAGCTAGCTCGAGCTTTATTAACCCCCAATTTTCAAATAGATAATCCGTTCAAACTCAAATATCAAAGCTGAAATTTCGACCACATGTGGTCCTTATATAATTTGTATAACATGTGAAAAAAAATATGCTTTGTCTCACCAGAGATACTGGGTCTCCAATGCTCATTAAATACGATTTATGGATTTTCAAAAATTCATAAATCGCACTTTAAATTTTTGTATTCTTTATATCTCACCATTCTCTATCAGATGCACTATGTTTGATTCGGAACTCTGCGAGAACATATCGTGATCCTTCCTTGTCATTATTATTCTGGTACGTTCTTTCAAAAAGTGTTGAAAATGAAGATGTCAATCACATCATAATAACTTATCCTTATACTAGGATACTTATCTTTATCAATAAGGAATCAACGAAGTGTGTAATTCAATTATTTTCTTTTCGAATTTAAACATTAATTAATGAAGAAGGTTTTCCGTGCGGAAGTATTACATTATAGTCAAATTAAAGTGGGTATTTAGGAAATAACAGAATTGTTTATTTTAATGATCCTATGCTCGCGATGGGGACTCTCTGCATTCCAACAACTCCGTTGAAAGTAAGTTGCATTTGAAAACCAAGCACGTGAAAGTAGTTCATACCATAGGAGGTGTTTTACAATGCCTTTTATCAATGATAAAATATGTGGGTGTCCAGAGGGACAATAATACTTCGAAGGCTAGTTGACTTTCAGTACAAACACTTCATTTAGATTTATTTTGGAAGATTTTTTTTAGGTTCTCTTACATTACACAAGTTGTATGTTACATATTCGTACAGATTTGATCCATTCGTACATTTGAATACATTCGTACAGATTTGATTCAGCATAGTCTTCTTTCGCATCTTTGTGTGGTGAGGAAATTATTTCGTCATTCCATATTATACATGTATAATAAGTAAGAATAAATAGGTAAGAAGTATTAATAACAAACCCTTAATAAAGTATTGTCAGCATTAGATAGTGTAAAACAATTTCATCGTTGTTGGAAGGAATAAAAATGCCTTTATGAGAAATAACATTTCATGCCTTGGCATCTTTTAATTCTTTGTAATATTTTCATACTGAATTAGAGTCGATTAAAACAACACCTCTAAATCAAAAGATATCCACATGACAATTTACAGACACGTGCTTGAGAATGGCCATTCGTATTAAATTAATGGAAACTGCGTTTTAATTAAACTAACACGAGTTGAAAGAAGCAAACGCGTTTGACGGATGATTTTTTTTGGTAGGAGGGTTGGTTTGTGTGTTTTTAAATCATGTTCACTAATTAATGGAATCACTTTTCTCCCTTTTTCATTTTAACTACATGGTTGTTTCCCCTGAATTAATTACGCTACTATCAAAATTTATGTTGAATTGCTTTCGTACCAATGTAAATGTCAATATCAGGTGTTGTCTTCCAATATTGGTATTGGTAGTATAAATACGAAAATGTTAAGTTTCACTTTATTATGTTCCAATAGACATCAATGTGGAATTGTATCCGAGAAAAATAAAATTCCATCTTTGCAAAAGAACCGGGAAGGGTCTATACTACAGCTATACTGTCTATACTTCAGCTATAGGATTAGTGCAAGAAGTCGTATTTATTATTGATGATAATTTTGTACTTTATTACAAATAGAAATGTGTAAACTAATAATGACAAGCCTTTAGGTTATTTTTTTGCGTTTACTAACGGTTAAAAAGGCACTTAAATAGAATGTTTCATTTACAAGAAACATTTTGATACAAATATTATTTGTATTCGTGAAAGGGATTCGTGTATTTTCCTACAATACTTTGCGAATGTTTCTACAAGAGCAAGGTTAATGTTGCTCAAATGGAATAAAAATATATTATTGTCTTAAAATAAAATTTTAGTATTAATTCAGGTTTTATTAAGAGCGAGAGTTAGCGCATGTCGAGACATCTTCTCAGAACCTTTGATAATATGAAGTTTGAATTTTGTAAATTAATTTGTTTTGTCGATTAAGGTAAAGTTTAAATAATTCTGAAACTGACAATATGCAAGCATCCAATGAAAGCTTCCACCACCACCAAAGGCAGGAAGAATTAAATATCATCACTATGTCCATCCGTAGACAGCTTTCAATTCAGGAACTACCAGCTACAAAGCGGGTTGAGACGTTGTTGAAAAAGTCTCGGCGACACGAGTTCAAAGCCACGTATATGTTTGTAATAAAATGATTATTTGTATTTAGATTAAGGTCGTCATACATTTAACATTGGTTTTCATCCACAAGAACGTGTTTATGGAAATGGTGGTAGATTAAGACTAATGATATGTTCAGAACAACAATGGATATTATGATCTAGAAACTAGTAAATATTTTCTAACTGTTCGACATAATTAGAACCTAACGACCAAATATTTATTGGAACAACTAAGTCCAAAACCTAATGTCCTTTTCGTTTAGTCAACATAGCAGTATGCTATATGCTCGTGCCATCTTCATTGATTTGATTGTAGACTAGCTGTTATAATTGCCCGTTGGTGAGAGATGAACAAAATGTATTGACAACTCTAACAGCTGGACCGTTTTGAAAATTGGTTGATGACACTGACATCTCCAGTGACCTGCACGACATGTTCCAATACCTAAATGCTACGTTTGTGCGAATAAGTAAAACGATGTGGAAACAACTTTAAAGGGGGATTGACAACAATGACAATTGTTTCCTCTGCGAAGCCCGGACCGCTTCTTTGACCTCTACCAGTACGTAATGAACACGTATGCCAAATTTGGTGTAAACCAATGCGGATACATTTAAAAAAATATTTTTAAATAGGTTGGCAGCACTAAAAACTCCGTTGATTCAGAATACCTCTGTGATCTGACCCAGTAATAAGGAAAACGTATGCAAAATTTGGTAGAAAGTTATGCACATATGTGGATTTGTACATTTAACATACATATAAATAAAAAAATTATAACGGCCAGAAGACAAACTAAAAAAAAAAAGAATTTGGAAAGGCTTAAAAGAGGTGGTGTCCCGTACAGTGTGGAACTAGATATTATTTTTGTACTGTGATGATGAGTACTTGTAGAAAATTTGGTTTAGACATGTCAGGAATGCCAAAAAATTGTATTGTTATAATAAGGTGGCAACACCGACAACTGGACTGATGAGGGTGTAGACCCCAGCCGACATTGTTCTAGGATAGGTGGTTTATTCATACCAAGTTTGGTAGGGATATCTTGAATAGTGTTTGAGAGGTGTAGAATATGGTTCTAAATGTAAAAATGTGTTGGCAACATTAACATGTGAGGAGCTTGCTGGATACATAACACCACAATCATTTTCTAAAGAGCAGAAGAATATGCATGCAAAATTTGGTGTAGATATGATGAAAGGATTAGAACCATTTCCAGGAAATTTATTTTTTAAAGGTTGCAACACTGACGGCTTGTAAATTTGGTGAAATCCTGTCTCAGGTGAACTCAACATGTATGCTAAGTTTCACAGCTTCTATCAACATTAATTACTGAGTTCTGTTGATGAATCGGTTAGTGAGTAAGTCCGTTGGATTGACGTTCTTGGCAAAGCGTACAACCAAATAGTAGTTTTCTAAATGTACCGAATAGAATTTGTACAAAACTTCGTGTAGATATGATGAATGGTGCAGAAGCATTTACAAAAAAATACACTTAGAAATTTGGTAACACTGGCAATCTGGAGTGAGTTTCGTAAAGTCATTTCTTAGTAGAACTCTACGTGATAGAAAAAGCCCATATCCAAATTTTCGCAGCTCTGTCCACATCCATTACTGAGTTGTGTTGATTATTCAGTGAGTGAAAGAATCAGTGCTTTGTTGGGAACACTGACAAATTTGCTTCTTGGCGGAGTGTTCAACCTCATAGTCTTTCCTAATGGCGTTGAAGACTATTTATGTAAACTTTAGTGTAGACATGATGAACGGTGTAGGAGCATCTTTTCAAAAGCTTAATTTTTAAATTTAGTAGCACTGACAAACGGGAGTAAAAATCGTGAAATCCTATCTCAGCGGGAACTCAACGTGATGGAGACAAATTGTATGGAAAATTGTAAAACTCTATCTACATTAATTATTTGGTTCTGTTGATTCGTCATTGAATGAGCTATTCAGTGATGCATTGGCAAAACAAACAACATGAGTGCTTGGCAGAGAGTTTAACTGCATAGTCGTCTTCAAAAGGTTCCGAAGAGTTGATTTATTGATGCAAGATTAGCGTAGACATGATAAACGGTGTAGAAACATTTGCAAAAACTGAATTTTTTAAACGTTTGCAACACTGGTAAACTGGAAAAGTTTCATATAGTCATTTCTTGGTGGAACTCTATGTGCTGATAAAAATCCATATACAAAATTTCACAGTTTATCCTTATTAACTACATACTTCTGTTGATTAATCAGTGAGTAAATGGATTAGTGACTTTTTGGCAACACTGAAAACTTGTGTTCTTGGCAGAGCGTTTAAAACCACAGCCGTTTTCTAATGGTATCAGAGTATTCATATAAAAATTGGTGTATATATGATCGAAGGTGAAGAAGCATTTCCAAGTAGTTTTTTACTTATTTTAAGTTGACAACAGTGGCAAATACTGATGAATTTTGTAGAATCTGTTCTTACAGGGAACACTTGCCAGGTATCGGAGCCCGATTTTGATAAAAAATCGTACGTAGGTACAATGCCTAGGTAAAACTTCAAAGCCAAAATTATAGATGCTGCCGTCAACAAATAACGACAGGGAAATCCGAGAATGATGGAACGTAGAGAGAACGGTAAATTCAATACAGAGTACGGGAAACACCTTTTCTTTTATAAATTGTTAAATATATTGAAAGCAAATGGCTATTAATGGATACTGGACAGGAGACAATACATGCTGGAGGATATGACGACAATGACCGCCATGTTAAAAGCGGGCATTTTTACTATACTTTAAGATTTTTAAATAGAAAACAGTAAATAGGAAAAACAGTATGAAAAATTTCTGAGCTCTGTACACATAATTACTGAGTTCCTGTCATTATATGGGGACCGAGTGAATTAGTGATTTCTTGGCAACACTGAAAACTTGGATTGTTTGATGAAGGTTCCATTCAGTTCGTGCAAAACTTGGTGTAGATTTGATGAATGGTCTAGAGGTATTAGGAAAACAATATTTTTTTAAAGTTGGCAACACTTACAAATGGCAGTGAATTTCCTGAAATCCGTTCTTAGTGGAACTCTACATGCTGCTAGAATACCCTATGTAAAATATCAGAGCTCTGTCCACATTAGTTTCTGAGTTCCATTGATTATTCGGTAAGTTAATGATTTTCAATTTATAATTTTATATGAATTTAATTTCAAATTAAATGCACTTTCAAATTAATTTATATTATTTTGAAATAACTAAGCATTTTTCTTATATTTATGAAAATATATACTTACATCCCTTGAGCACAGCATGAACAGTGAAGAAATCATACTCAACGTACCTAAAAAATAAAGAAATGTATCATGCCATTGCACGTTTTATATTTACACAGCTGATTTATTAAATAAAATATTAATATAACACACTTATTTAAGAGTACTTTAAGTACATCCAGTGTTACATACTTTATCAAAGTGATACATGAATATGAGAAAAAAGTTAGAATTGCATGCACATGATACTGTGATTAACGCGGCTCATTGTACAAATAAACTTGACGTGTTTTAGGTTCACGCACAGTATTTAATGTCATCCTTCTCATTCAAATCATACAAACACTTTTATCTGTCTATCTGTTCTGCTTTTAAATCTTGTTTTTCAATCTTTCCATTTACAGAAGAGAAAAACGGAAGAACGTTTATTTGAAAACGCTCCCTTCCTTACCGTCTATGTTTGACTTTGTATTTCAGGGTCGTTTCTGACGTTTTCCCACAGCTGTAGATACGAACCCTCTTTCCAGCGATCTGAACGAATTGGGAAGGGAAGACAAAGGCGAAACAAAGAGACGAATATTCTCTATCTCTCTAAAAATCTTTTCATCAAGTTTTCTAACAATCTACTATTTTGTGAAAGAGAAAAACCTCTCATGGAAGTGCCTGTCAAAATCAGGCTTTCCCAATTATCTGGAGTATTGTCTCATTTTGGGTAACCAGATCAAGATGCAAAATTGAAGCGAACTTCAGTCAGATACATCAGCAAAGCTTGGAATAAATATACAAAGTTAAGATAAAATATTGTAGACGAAAACATTGAGGTAAGAAGAAAACTCATCTGTAAAGTTAAGGAGCTGTTTTTGGATATTTTTCTTAAACAGAGGAAACAATTACTCTCCAAGCTTGCAATTTCGGTACTATATTTAATTACATTATTTTCAGTTATTTGAAATTGCAATCATTATTTTGTCTTACATATACTGAAGAACGTCAATTACCTTTCGCTTGAAACGCAAGATAGTCAAAATTCACAGAGCACACTGTAAAAATTGGAGACACAACGTTCATCCAAAAAATGGAGGCAGTTGAGCTGCCTCATCTTTTTGGATTAACCTAGATTCAGTCAGTTTTCGGTTGAACGTTTTACTCTCTGTAAAATTTCAAAATGCGCATATATGTATTTTACAACGTATTTCATTGAAGCAGAACATTTTTTGAAGTAGAAAAGATGAAAATGTAAAGTCCCTTTAAAATTTAAAAAAGGAAAGAAAAAGGTTCAGGTGGTCGGGTTTCGATCCAGGGTCCACTAGCACACTGATCAGATGCTCTCGCCATTTAGCTACGAAAGCAGTTGGTGCTTATGGCTTTCCGAGTGATATTCATAGCTAGGATTTTACTGCGCAGTTGGTTAATGATTAACATGTTGTAGATTTTACTACGAGGAATGTCTGGAGAAAAAAAGGAGAGATACGTTTGCTACTATGTAAAGATTTATACCCAACTTCATTCCACTTTCCGTCAATTCAGTAATGTCGTTCTCGATCCTCAGTCAACTGTTTACTGTTCACAGTGTAAAAGCAACATAAACACTCAAAATAGGAACGTTCAGTGACAAGCAAGTAACTTTACTCCCGTTATTGGATTATAAAATATCCAACCAAGGCTTAAACTTCATCCACAAATGTACGTTATCTCAAAACGGCCAGATTAGCTTACACTTCGATAAGAAAATGACCGAATTTTAAGCGTGAAATATGTTGAACGTTCACCGACGAGACACTTTGGCCAGTTTCAGTCAGTTTCCAGTTAACGTTAAGCCATTACAAATAAAATGTTAAACTTTAAAATGGAGTTAAGGTTCCCAATCTTTTCACTAAAGGGCTTACACTATATCCTCATTGAAGAGTAATTACAACAAAACGCTAATTTTCGACTTTTGTTTCTCCATAAAGCGGAGTAACTTTCATCCATTTCGTGTTTCCACTTTTTACAGTGCATACACCTGTACTTTACCATATACATGTTTGATCAACATAAGCTGTTCGGAAACATCATACTGTAAGATAAATTTATTAAATTATAGAACTCGCTTTGTGTAATTTATGTGAACACTAGGTGAATTTGACATTAGTTATTTCCGTATTAATTACTGTGTAAATAATGCGTAGTAATAATAGAACTACGAAATAGAAATGTTGTGTATTACAGTGTTGTGTATTTTAATTATTAATTAAATATTTTTTCATGTGATTAATCAATATGACAAAAAGCTTTAAATCTAAACTGAGGAAATGAAATTCTGTTCTTCTCCTTTGCGTTAAACTACTCAAGTAATGCCTAGATAAGAAGCACGTAAAATATTAGCGCGACTCACTCTGATACACAGTACAAAAATATAATATGAATCAAAAGGTTTATTCGAAAATATACGTGAGATAATATTTCTCGACTTTTTTGTGTGTTTCTAAGTTTCACACCCAATCATCTACGTCTTATTGACTCAGTTTTAGTTATTATGACTAAGAAAATGGTAACAGTCATAGTACTTGAAACTTACACATAGTAAAAGAAGATATGTGGATAAAAGGCGGAAATCACTGCCTTAAGATTCAACAAGGTTTGCTAAATCGAAGGATACTTAAACTAATTCTGAGAAAAGAAATTATTATTTTAACCCACGCACATACCAGGTGCGTAAATATGAAACCGGAATTTATGTACAGAAAAGACAGTGATTGGATGACAATGCTAAGAACTATTTTATTCGAAGTATTGGCCATCGGCAGCGATATATTTCTATCATCATTCCGGCAATGTGTGGATGCCAGACCACAAAAACTGTGCCTCTTGTGCTGCAAACTAGTTATCAAGCCATTTTCGTAAGATATGAAGCGCTGGTCGGCAAGTGCGTGTCCCATGGATGCAAATAAGTGAAAATCGGAAGGCACCAAGTCTGGTGAGTAAGCCGCATACGGAAGGATTTCCCAGCCGAACGTTGCAATCGTTTCCTTGACCGGTTTTGCTGTGTGGGAGGGTGCATTATCGTGAAGCACAATCACTTTATGTTGTCTTTGGTCATATTCTGGTCGTTTTTCACGCAAAGCTTGATGCAAATCGATCATTTCATGTCGGTAACGTTGGGTATTAATGGTTTCGCCAGATTTCAGAAGTTCATAATAGATCACTCCCTTCTGATTCCACCAAACACAAAGCATTGTCTTCCGTCCATTGCGATTCGGTCTTGCAGTCGATGTCGCCGGTTCTCCTGATCTTTTACGCTTAGGATTCTCGAAATAGATCCACTTTTCGTCACCAGTCACAATTCGATGGAGAAATGATTTCCTTTTATACCTGGCGAGCAGAATTTCGCAAGTGTTTTTTCGGATTTCCTGCTGTTGTTCAGTCAATGCATGTGGAATCCATTTTCCCACCTTCTGAATCTTGCCCATGGCTTTTTAACATATGGAAACTGCTTCTCGCGTCACATTTAATTTTATCCGCGAGTTGTTGCGTTTGAGCGACATCCTCATCCAACAAAGCTTGCAATTCGCAGTCTGCAAACGTTTTCGGTGGTCTTCCACGTTCTTCGTTTCTCACGTCAAAATCGCCATTTTAAAATTTTTAAACCACGCATAGAACTGTGAATTATCAAGAGCATGATCACCGTAAGCTTCGACAAGCATGCGATGCGATTCTGCAGCAGTTTTCTTCAAATGGTAACAAATATCAATGTTGTCCGCACATCGTAGTTTGTAGGTACAAATTACGCCATGTTCAGCGTTATTAAACACTACACTATGACGTGAAACTAGTCTGGTTATGAGGTGCAAATCGTTATCAGAGTCAAAATAAGCAAATGGCGCCAAGGACGCAGTTTTACGGTAACCACAGTGACAGCTAACGCAGTCTATGCACAAATTCCGGTTTCATATTTACACACCTGGTAGGCCTACATAAATTTAAACGTTGTTTTCTTTCTTTATGTTGAAATTTTAATTTATATTACAGGAAAAAATCGCCTTAAATATGTCATTTTGATGCCATTTCTACTGTGGAATTATGGCTCAACTTAACTCGTATTTAGTTTTGTGGTCTCAGCTGGTTGAATAGGTGTAAGAGCTTAGAGCATTTACAATGAAATAACTATACAGCATCTCTTGCTGTTACGTATACACTAATCATTGAAATCACATTTTTCGTTATTATTTGCAGCTTATTATTACACAATACACATTGATGCTGGGAAAATGTCTTAACTTCAAATTTGTGACCAACATTATTGATTAGGTAGATATTGGTTAAGAAAATCCTAGAAAGTATGTGATTAAGCTAGTTAAATCTAATTAAATCCGAAATCTTAATAGGAAATTACGCTATGCTAACAAAAGTATGCTCATGGATACTTATTTACAGAATAGTGTAAAATTTATTCTGAGGGTTCCAGTCAGGTCAACACATAGAAGTTCTTGCTTTTCTTATACAATTTACTTTCATAGTAACATTATTCTTAAAGTTATTTGAGAAACAAACTGTAATCTGGAAATTCCACTGTACGAAACGATTGTCTGAGACAGTAATGTTACAAATGCATTATTTATTGTGAGAAATTTGATTTTAGAATACGTAATTTGTAAAATGATTCATTGGATATAAGTTGGTTAAAATTAATTTGAATGCTCCATGCAGCCCATACACCTTGAAGGACCTATGTTCTCTTATTATGACCAGTAGCGTAATACTAATCACAAATTATACACAAACTACAAGCTTTCTGAATACCCAGAGCGTGTAATTAGTCAATACTAATTATACATAATGATGTATATAAGCAAATTATGCTCTAATGCATCACTGTAGCCTTTCGGTTGTCAACATAGAACCTTTGAGACAATAATGTTTATTCATTTGGGAATAGAGGAGAATTAACTTATAGCATACAAACAAACACAACCACACACTCACACGCACCACATATACAAACACACATCTATCATTATAACATGTATGCATACTCATAGTTCTATGAATTCGATTATCCCCAAAATGGATTCGTATGGCTAGAATTTTCAGCCTAACTCTTCTAGTAAATATTACATCTAAAATTGACTTTTGTAATATCGTCAACGTAACATGATATACGTGTAATGCCAATTAATGATTTTAATCTTCTAAAAACTTATTTAAATCTTTTTCAAATGTTAATGTGTCACATAAAAGATAATTTGCTTTAAGCATTTGCTAAAAAAATCCTTAAATATGTCTGGTTTAAATATAAGTGTTGCCCTTCCATTATTTCCTTTAACAAATATACTAATATGTTTCTTTGAACTGAGATGGAAATGGATACTACGAGAGTATTTTAGAAGTCTCATCAACGATTAGTAAAATGAAGAAGAATGGAAATTATTTATTAGACACAGAAGAGATCATTACATTTAAAGCACACGGGAATTACATATAAAATATTCCAACTCCAAATGCTATCCATAAATTGGACTAGAGCAGATCCCGCATAAGAACAACTTATGAGAAACAATACAGAACTTTGCCATAAAATTCAAGTATACTGATATAAATCGGTATCAGTTAATATGGAGAGCAATGTTCGAAATACGTAAAGTAAGTATAAAATTAAATAAAATAACTGTCAGACAGTACATCTTTCCATAACAATACAATCATAGACATATACATATAAGAAAAGACACCAACAATCTCAGTACGCGTACAATGCAAAACTGTACTAGCAAATGTAGAAGTCCATGATTAAACTATATCGTTAAGCAATCAGGAACACTAACTACTTACAATATGAGACAGAATGTGTAGAATAAAATAGAAGTAAAAAGAATTGACTACAATACACAGAAAATGTGCGTGTCTTCTCGACATCATATAGCAAAAGATAATGTTAAGATTTGTAAATACGTAAATATACATCTCATGTGTAATTTAAATAAATTTAAATAAAAATAATAATTTTGATGTTAAAACCTGAGCTTATTCTACATACAACGGGGTACTTTTAGTAACTGACGTGACAAGACTGACATAAGTAATAAAATAATCACTAAATGTGTTACCAGATGAATAATCTGTGAAGTCATACTTTTTGGACAAGAGATAATATTTGGTAGATAGGGTTCAAAAGTGTTGACATTGTTTGAGACCTTAAAAAAGAGACTCTGTTTGTCAGACATTTTGTTAGAATAGTGAACCTATTGATAAAGTGCCTAGTTCGTTCATGGAATATAGAACTCATATCAGGGATAAAATGGAAACTCACTCACTCCACAACTACGAAAACTAAACGATCTTAAAAAAAAGAATACTAACTGGGAGTGCACTAAAGAACACCATGAATAATTCGATAATGTAAAGCGAATTATATATATACGAATAACTGTTTAACAATATTTATTCCAAAGGAGGATGTTATTCTGATTACTGACGCTAGTCCATACAGTATAGGGGCTCAGTTTTGCAATCTATTGGTAAAATAAGGACGATAGCTTGTGCCTCGGCCATATTAACACCAACACACTAACAATGGACATTGTGAAAAGAAGCATTATCTCTAGTTTACGGAATTAAAAAAAAAAAAACAGATAAATATTTATATGGCAAACATTTCGACGTTTTCTGACTCCATTCCGGTAATGTTAATATTTGGAGCTAATAAAGCATTACCATCATCAGCCCATCCTAGATCCTAGACTTTTGCATTGGGCTTTATTCTTGTCAGGCTATGAAACAATATAGCAGCAATGTTCAAGTCGCAGACTGCCAATCACGACTACCCGTAAAAGAATGAACGGATGTTAACGATCAATCCGAATGATAAGCTTTGAACTTTAATGAACAATCAACATTAGTAACTGATTTTGCTACAGAATTCAGACAAGATACACTACTGAGAAAGATTTGTCTATGGGTAGAAAAAGGATGGCCAAAAACATTACCTAAAACTATGAAGTCTAGAGATTACAAAGAATATTTCAAAAGGAAAGAATTGCTTACAATTCAGAATAATTGCTTGTTTTTTGATCGTCGACTAATAATACCACCTAAATTTCGACAAAGGATATTGATAGGACTAAACAAAAACTATTTAGGGTTGAAAGCGTTAATGCGCTTCTACTACTGGTGGCCCTCCATCGAATCAGGATTGGAAGCTTTCTGTGATTTCAATCTGTGATGCATGCCAGCAATCGCGTAGATCTGGTAGTCACAAATATTTTAGTAACTGGGCTAAAACAACTCAACTGTTAGGTAGAGAGTATATAGATTTATTTGAGTTTCCGGGCAAAAATACTTAATTTGGGCGGATAGTTTATCAAGATGGATAGATATAAAACCAATTAAACGTAACACTGCTCAAGAGACTATCAAACATCCAGAAGCAATCTAAAACAGGTTCGGTAAAACCCATATTTTAGTATGTGATAACGGCCTCTTAGTTTCTAGTGACATATACGAAAACTGGTGTTTAAATAATAATACGTATACGATTGTATCACTCTCCAGCATGGTACCCGGGAAGTAACTGGCTGGCAGAGAGACATCTATAAGCCATTAAGACCATACTAAAACGAATTGCCAAAGAAAATATGAATTCCAATTGGAAGGATATACTTAACGAAGTACAATCGAACAGCAGATTCGCATCCACTCAATAATTAAATAACAAATCACCTACGGAATTAATGCATAATTATAGACCACGTAACCGATATAGTACCTTGTATTATCAGATAAAACATAATCCTGTTAAGATAAAATAAACACAGATTCAACTATGAAAATAAGTCCTGGAGACTGGGTTTGGATGCGAAATCAAGCCAACAAACCACCTAATTTTATTGAAGCAAAAGTGATAAGAAAAATAGGTAATCGTTTAATTTAAGTGGACATAAATATTCGTGTTAGAACTGTACATAAAGACCAATATCACAAATATAATCAAGATGTGTTTTATGAGAACGAATCTTCATCTTGTTGGTGGGACATATCCAGAGAATCGTGGCCATCACCTGCGGTGGACATAAGAAGATGAACGAAAACTCGTCATCCTCCAAAACTATTTCTTTGTGAGGGATACGATTGTACGTTTATAGAGGTAACAAATTCTTTTGAGAATGTAACAGGTGTGATAAAAATAAAGCAACTAATGAGTTATTCATACAAGAAGAGGAGAAAAATAAACAGGAGAATTCAGCAGCAGTATTAAGAGTTGAATCTGGAAGTAATAATGTAACGGGAAATGATAAGCAACAGTGAAGTCTGATACAAACTAAAACGGGTGAAAATAAAGTTCTTCCCAGTGAAAAACAAGTGGAAGCAAACATAGAAGAAGAAAATATTTTTAGAAAATAATTTGGATAATTCTGATTCAGAGGAGGACAACAAAAGTAATAATGTCATGGAAAAACAAGTGAGTCTAAATACTGAGGATCTTGAAAACATATTGCATAAATATATTATGGTGAACGACTCAACTTTCTCAGATGACATAATCATTGCAAGTTGAACTCTGTTTGTGAACCATGTAACAATGATGAATGTTTGTGTATAAAGGTAGCTGTAGTTTACGTTGAATGAAATTTATTCTGCATTTGTGTAATGATTAATCTAAGTTGTTTGTTTAATTTGTGCTTTTTTCTGTGGAACTTGTGACATGATTTTGAGATTTAAAATTTTAAATCCGAACTTAATACTTAACCCAGAAACTAAACTAAAAAAGGTTAACATGGAACTAATCCACATTAAGTACTTCAAGTAAGAACATAATTTACTAGTAAATATTATAGAACTAATACACTTTATGGGAACACTAGTGAAACTCAGTGGAATTTCTAAGTTTAACGGGAAGTGTCACTCATTTCTTCTTTTGAGAGGAGGTTAACCGACATAAATAGTAAAATAACGACTAAATGAGTTAGCAGATTTATAATCTGTGAAGTCATACTTTCTAGACAAAAGATAATATTTGGTAGGTATTGTCCAAAAGTGTTAACATTGTTTGAGACCTTAAGAAATACACTTTGTTTATAAGATATCTTGTTAAAATAGTGATACGATCGAAAGAATGATTTAATGTCTAGTTCGTTCATGGAATATAGAACTCATATCAAGGACAAAATGGAAACTATTGGTATCAAAGAATCTAGGTACATGGAAAGTTAATATATTGTCGAATAAAATAAAAAATACGATACAGATACGAATGAAATGTCCCTGAACATGTTATAGGCAAAGGGTAAATGTTGCGGACTATACCAAGTTTCGGGTGGCCATCTTGAAATCCGCCATCTTGATTCAACTTGAAAACTTCAAATGGCAACATGGCCATACGATATATCAAGTGACATCCTCTTGAACGAGAAACTGAATGGTGCAGTGCAATTTACGATAAGTGTAACCGTGTTGCATTTACAAACAAAATTAGGGTAGGTTTTGAACTCGGCGGGGTTTTCCGAAAGAAAGGATTACGTGCCATACACACCTTGTAAAGCCAGAACAAACACATTCATCAATATGGAGAAGATTTGTGAACCACACAAGCCATAATCACCAGTAAAGAACACGTTCCAAATGGACGCTGTTCTCATTGAAGCACTTCTGCAAACGTCGCCGTGCGCCTTACGAAGCACGTCAGGTAATAGCACATGCCTCACTGTCAGTGATTCGCCTGTTCACGTTGCAAACACCATTAAGTTATACTGGTACACATTATAATTTAAGTACCGTCATAAAGAAATATCAAAAGAAGACCGGATAACATAAAACTACCGTCCCCTGATAACAGCGATGGAAGCATATTCGCCTTCACTTATTGGAGATAACCTTCTGCTGTTCTAGTCCCCTCAATGAAGAAGGATCTCACAATTTGCGTTCCCCAAATCCCATCCCATATCATTATCTTCTGTGAACCTACCATCGTGATGGGATGAATCCAGTGTGGATGTGCTTGATGTGCCAATGTGAAGCCCGGGTTTTCTTAAACTAGCTGATTGGCGAACTCTGCAAATTATAACCGACGATCAGGATCGTCATCAGTCAGATGCTGCAATCTTTTCAACCTGTACGAGTGACGCTTGTTCGTTTTCAAAACTGTTATTATAGAGGTTCGATTCACGCTATTTTACATGGACAGATGGCGTGTGATTGTTTAAGCTTTTGCTAAAGGACGCCAACACTACTGCTGATGTTGCTTCGTTTATAACTGCTTTAGGTATACCTGTCCGAGGCCTCTCTTCGATAGTTCCTGTATTTCTGATACATTTGATTATTAGAGTAGCAACTTTCTTGGGTGAGATATTATCCTTTCAGGATGGCAATGGTTGAAATCATCTGGGATGGCGCACACTTCGTTCACACGACATCAGAAAAATCTCTGTACTTTTAGCTTTCGTGAGGATCATCTTCAATTAGTAAAGCTGAAACGATCAAAAACGGAAGAACCATTACAAATCTCACAAACCGTTAGCGATAGACACAAAACAACCACAGTTATGAATCCCTGAGGAAATTTTAGTGCTAGTTGATTTTTCACACATACCTCTTCCTATTTGAAAGTTTCAAGTTGAATCCAAGATGGCTGCCGGCAATGTATGGTCCATGTCATTTCCTCTTCGCCTATAACATATTCAGGGTCAGTCAGGGTCATATTCATTTCATTCCTGTCTGTCTCGTATATTTATTTTTTTTCGACTGTCCTAACAAAACTTATGGTTCCACCCTGTACTGTATTTTGCATATTTATTATGAGGCTAACACAAAGTTGTTGCAGCTAATATTTTAGCTGTAAAAGTAAGCATGATATGACCTATTATTTGGCATATTCATCATCTCGATATCGACTGAACAGTTCACCAACTTCCCTTATGAGCGTTTTTGTTACATAGTCTCATACTAAAGCGAAATAATGATTAGGGTAACATTATATATAAAAGTTATAAACAAAATGTGACTTTTTAAAAATATACATATCACTGCTCGTAAAAATAAAACTTATGCTTTTCTAGTGTACCGTATGATGTTTAC
Organism: Lepisma saccharinum; assembly: GCA_022664845.1. Taxonomy (NCBI): domain Eukaryota; kingdom Metazoa; phylum Arthropoda; class Insecta; order Zygentoma; family Lepismatidae; genus Lepisma; species Lepisma saccharinum. The sequence goes on from JAGDQP010001083.1 coordinate 116,801, forward strand.
ATGCAAGTCAAATCATAATAATATTAGTACTACTAATAATACGATAATCGTTAAAAAGAAATAAATTCAAATATAAAATTAATAGGAACAGCAAAATACCGGAAATTCAACAGTATCAGCAATAATACTGCATATGCGTGTAGTGAACACTCATAGTTCATATTGCTTTACGGCCCAAAAAATTCATTTTATCTTATCATAGTTCAGATTGAACACATGTGCAAACGAAGTTGAGTATTTGGATCATGTCTTTTCTTGCAACTAAACTTAAACCTGCTTAACGATAAAAGACAATCTTGATACCCAATCAGTCTGTTCACTATTCTATTGCTAGATTCACACACGTACAATTATCCATACTACTAGGATGAGACGGCGCAACGCGTGGGCTATGGCCTGAAGTGGAGACATCAGAGAACACCAGCAAAAACAATAATACTTTGGTTCTGTATGTGACCTAAGTGATTGTGTACAAATTATTTTCGCTTAACCAGAAGGATGTCATTTCAAACCCCTTAGCGTATATCACGCATTGACAAACTTTTGAAAGCCTGTATTACGAATAGAATTTAGAGAGCCACAAAATAAACATATAGGTTTTATTAACAAGCTAAATGACAATTCAATGCTCAATTTTCAAATTTCTTGCACTTTGCTCTCTTCAAATATTTAAACGTTGAGTTAGCAAGATTCGTACATCTACTACGTCTTGTTAACTATTATCAATCTTTCGATAGTAAGTAGTGTGAACATCACTGAGAACCACAAAGTAAAATTTAAGGTTTTAATAACTACTTACCTATTAGGTTATCCAAAGCCAGGATTTCAGATTGGGAAATCCCTAAAGTATGTCGTCTTAACCTAGGTTATATCGAAAACAAACCTGTTGAAATTTGCCATCTCTAATAAATATTTTTATACCTTTTCGTGGCCGGTTTGCAATATATTATTGTCGCTTGTCATTTGTTAATTATATTTAAATATCTTTTAATGAGGCGTTAGTTGGTAGAGTATTAGCTTCGTATTCAGGAGGGCCTGGGATAGACCGCATCGTCCAAACAGTAGACTGAGTAATTTCAAAGATTTTTCAAAGTCACGCCACGAAAATACCTTCAACTTAGACTCTGAACGACTGCCTTCCACATCATTTCCCCTACCACATCTCGACCAGAGCCATTGACGTACAAGGTAATTAAAATATTCTTGCTGTTTGCGACGTCGAATAGGAAGATGTAATCACTGTCACAGAAATAAGTACATCAGGTACTGGAAGAGTGATTTAAGTGGAAGACAGGCGTTTTGCGCACTCACAGAAGTCATAGTTTGAGTAGCGGCAAAGACAAATTGAGGTGCCGAAGCAGCTCCTTCGAGGCTGTCTGCCTTATGACTTTAAGGTGAGCTTGTCCGCAAACGAATCAAGACGCCGAATACGTTCAGGCTTTGAGGATAATGATGTAAATAAATACACTCCCAGGCATTGGTTACAGATAGTCAGGTCGGGAGATTTGTCCCTATGTGATGAATCTAGTAGTGGACGACCACATATCTTAGATGACGAAACCCTGAAGGCAACTACAGAAAGCAGGACATCAGCCAAACGTGTGGTGAACTTGACGAATGCTTTCAAGTTTGGGATAAAAAATGCAGACGTCGCCTGTACCGCATAGGGAAGGCGTACAAGTGTTTTTTGAGCAAGTAGGTACCACACAAACCATCGGAAGCCAACAAGGACCAAGGAGTAACAGTCAGTTTGTCGTTCTTTATTCGGTACCACAACACCTATATTCGATCGAGTGCTCACCAGTGACAAGAAGTAGGGCCTGTACGCCAGACATTTGTTGCCACCGGCGGCCCTTAGCCTCACACTACATGACCACCTTTGGGCCCACGCAAGTTTGTGCTGTGTATCTGGTGGACTAGTCGCCAAGTGGCCCTCCCACTACGATCGGCTACCACCTGACTAAACCATCACTGCGGACCTGTACTCGCAAAAGTTGCAACGTTCGCAACAGGCACTACAGCAATAGTGAATTGCAAGGGTTTACTTTTCCTTGTCGACAATGCTATGTTGCATGTACCGCAAGTGGCCAGGGATGACATACAGCGATTTTCTGGGAGATACTATGCCATTCACCGGAGTTTCCTATGGATAAGGAAACAGATTATCACCTCTTCAATTTCTTGGACAACCACCTATGTGGGTAATCCTTCGCCAATAGGGCAGACTTGCTGCAGCCACTCTCGCTCTCCTTTGCGTCTAAGATTCTCCCAGTTTTACCATTAGGGAACTGCGCAACTACAGAAACGTTGGCAAAGGATGCTAAACGTCGATGGAAATTACTTTGAGGACTAACGGTAAGTAACATTTTCTATAAACCTTTCTGTTTCTGACTATCAAAACAGTAACAACTTTTTAATTGCCTTGTATAAAGGTCATTGATAAATTCAGCTAAAAGAGGTCGTAAATACTGAGGCCCAACAATCTTTACAATTTAAAATCGAAACTTTTCTTCCTTTCTGTAGGCTTGCCGTGAATTAAGCAAAGCAGTAAAGGTGAGGTGGTAGTCACTAGGTAAATTAATAATGATTCTATTTGTTTCGTTTAATTTTTACGCTAAAGGCAAATTTGTGGATAAAAACCTCCTTAGTATATTCAACGTCTATGTGATTAAAAAGAACACCTGCAAATGATGTTCAAATTTGTTGTTTAACCACACAAGTGTTTCACAGTGAGAACTAAAGCTGCGTTTGCTTTTTAAGTAATGAACAAAATATAGGAACAAATTTTTAATATCTTATAGTTGCAAGGCTTGTTAAATTGAGAAAGGAAAATAAAAAGAGAATGAATAAAGTATAGAAAGAGGAACAATTACAGATCTCAACGTGAAGTAAACAAAGAAGAAACAGAGAAGCAATTAACTACAAAAACAAAGTTAATCACGTTTTCTTTCGAAAAAAGCGTTCATTACAATCTTCCTAATGATGAAAAAACGTTCGGCATCTAGTCGTCTTTAATTAAAACCATAATTCCGTTTTGATTTTGAATCTTGTGCTTGCAACTAACGTCAACTGATATTGGATTGTCGTATGTCATCATTATTGTTAATATATGAACAAAAATACTTGTTAATATCGCCTACTCTTAAATATTTATTTTGTAATATTGTGGATGAAGCATCGCACCGTATAAACGTACACTTACATATCTTATGTACATGTAAAATGCCTCAACCTTTGACCATACCTATGCAGTTTGTTCACAGATGAGAATAAGAAGATTTTTGGAAATTGGATTGCATGAAGAAAGCTGTTCTGGTTTCATAAGAGAGAGAAGTAAGTGTCTGATAAGACTGCGCATAGAACGTGAATCATCTCGATGACAACCTCTTACGTTAAACTACATTTCTTTAATTATCTGGTTTGTTGATCACAACAGTTCATATTCGAGTGACTCTGAAAGACATTATTCTATAGCTTCCACTGGATCTAGACCCAAAACTGAGCACTCAGAAGTGAGTGTTACTTATTCGTGTGACGGAGTTCTATTAATTTGCAACTTCTAAACATTGACAAAGTTGTAAAATATGAAATTGAGTAGTAGATTTCACAACAGAAAGACATTCTTTCATTGTCACAGGGAGAAGCTTTCTTACGGCCACAAAGCTATTGCAACCAACATATACTTTCTTACCCCACTGTCAGCTGTACGAATGAGAACACTGACCTAAAAAAACTTGTGTTTCTTATACATAGTATCGTGAGAAGTGATTAAATTTATGTGGTGACACCCAGTGTAGTATTTTTTACACCAGTTTACTCAAAATACGAAGAAACCCTCTCTCACTTCACCGTTCTTCAAGTATGACGTTATCAGTACAGACGATGCAAGAAAGAGTTGATGCTTGGGCAAGGGGACTCACCAACGACGGAAAACGTTCGTACCAACGTCCAGTTTTGAACAGACGGCCCCACATTGGTCGTATTCAAAGTGTACATCGAAGAATGGGAAAAAGTCAACGTTCTGGAGGACTCGAGAAGCGCAAACAGACTATTCGCTGCCTTACCACCAAAGAATGAAGAGGTACGTGTGACGTCTGAGTGCAAATCATCGATTTTGAATTGTGTTTTGGCAACTTTTTAAATACGTCCTGTCAAATGGTATTAGAAGTTTGGCGACGTGTACTTCTACCACGGTGGATGGAGAGTGAATCTGCAAACAATTTAGTTATTTCCTGCAAATGTGATGTTTTTGGTACCTCCATGCCCAGAAGATAGCTTGGTGCAACTGAAAACAATGTGTGTATGCAGCAACGCCAAAAACTAAGACTTTGTATCCTGTATCGTGATTCGTTCGGTTGGGTCGATTTTCGCATGTTAATAAGTGTGTCCAACAAAAGTGCTTTTTCTATTTTTCACGTAAAAATTAATACAAGTTAAAATTAAAATGGCAAAATTGTTATTGGCATCTCGAGCTCGTTCAGTATTTGTGTATGTGTGAATCGCTAAAATGATGCATATAAATCCCGTATATAATCTATAAATGTTTTTGTATATTCTCCAATTAGTTACTAAGGTGCATGTATTAAATAGTGAACTATGTCAAAGTATATATACATTTATTGGTCGCGTGTGGGCTTCAGGTAAGAATTGCGTTATATTTTATTGTGCCATTCGTATTCTATGATTGAATTACCGCGCACACACACAACGACCACTGAAAATCAATTTGTTGTGACAATTGTGATGCCATTGAGGAGCACTGAATCGACCGACTATCTGGGGGTCGGTGAGACCTAAGTGTCGAACCAAAGAACCTTTACATTGGTGATATTGTATACATTTCGTGCCCGTACGACCACCACGGGTACATTATCACCATCAACATTTCTATTACTACAGCAACTGCCACCATATACCTATAAACATATTAATACTATTATATTTTATAGACAGGTGTTGAAGCAGTTCCAGTAGAACTCCAATATCAGTGGTACAAACGGACTGATCTTTAAAAACTGAGTAGTACAAATAAAAGCAAAAAAGTAAAAAAAAAAACATATTAGTGTGGAATTAATTTGAGCAACATGAACAACACGAAACCTACATTTGATTTCGAATTTTAGTTTTTACAGGACAGGTTACACAAAATTTTACATTTTTTGTATCTTCCTATCAACTAATAAAATTTAATGAAAATGGAAAGTCTATACCAAATGATGATTCATTTCTTGATATTTCCGTAACGAACATTTTTATTAAAGTTAAGAATTTGGATCAGAGGAGTACGAATATGTCATATTCGGAACTTTTTAATCTGGTCACTAGAGAGTGGAGGACATTTCAAGATATTTAGAAAAGGAGGGAGGTTAGGAGGACAAGATGAAAAATAGAGGACATGTCCTTCAAAAAGGAGGACGTCTGGTAAACCTTTTAGAATTCAAATAGTAGAAAACAACAATAAAAATGAAAATGATTCTGTTAAAAGTACACTTGATAATTACTACACATGAACTCGAAACGTTGTGTTTTGCATTAAAAATGTGTGTTTAATATATGAATGTTGCGTTTGAAACATCGGACCGTGAAAGTTCGGTTTTTGTTTAAAAGATAATTTGGCAAAGTGTTAACTTCCCCCGGTTTATAGGGAGTAACATTAGGTAAAGTTCCCATATAATTGTGATGAGACTTTAAGACAGGTCAGGTTCAAGGTTATCACGTGTGTAAGAGTTCATCGTTAGTCTTACTATGTGAAATGGTGGACTAACGAAGGAAAGGAGTATGCAACCGAACAAACAATAGAGTTTGGTTGGTTGCATAAGATTACGGCGAACCATGCTGGGTAACAATAATCTATTTACGTACAACAAACAACTGAGAATAATGCTTATTACGCAACACAGTAACAATTGTATTCTCTGCAAAAGAAAAAAAACGCTTCAGCGACGTCTTTGGCACTAGCAAAATGAACTATTTTTAGTTTAGTAGACGCTTCAGATAGAAGTAATTTTAAGAACATTTAAAGATAAACATATACTCGTTGTGACTAACTGGAATGTAAAATATCCGTTCAGGCACTATCGTGAAACAAATTGCAAAGGGAAACTGTTCCAGAAAACTTGTATTTCAGAACAACGTTGAAGTGTCCAAGTATTCCAAAAATATTTCAAGCCTGGGGAGAAGCAAAATCAAGTCACAAGATATAAGGCTAGAAGAATACTAAAATGGACAGTAGAAGAGGGAAGTCAGTTAGTGAGCACAATATTATTTATTTCAAAATTCGAGAAATAGAGGTTCCTCATGAGGTAAAAGTGGAAGACCATAGCAGGAACTTTATTAAAGAAATGGGAAAATACCTTGAACAAATATAAGAGAAACTTGAAATTGCCCTAAACTGAAAGAGCTTACGAAATAGACCTCCTGGCAAGAGTTGTTATGGTGAGAAACCAAAATGTAACTGAGAGCACTATACCACCGCAGTGTCGAGGTAAAGGAGTTAGGGAAACAATTTTAGACGCCAGCATGACAGATTAAAAGAGAAAACCAGGGTCGTTCAAGAAAGCTACCAGGCAGCAGAGACATCGCGACAGACAGGTAATAATATAGCGAAATTAAGGAGAAATATCAACATGTATTGAAGGAGACAAAACAGAAAATGCACAAATACAATTTTCCTTCGAGCTGATTTATCCCAACGCTGAGTGGTGGCTGTAAGGAAGAACGTATCACGTGAACGATGTAAAATGGAAAACAATGCTCCAAACTACGCGAACGCTAATTTAGTTTACTGAATTTCTTTTCTTCTCGTTATCTCCATTGTTATTCACATTGTGTTTTAAGTGTGCGATATTTGTTTATAGTGTCGTAAATGTTAGTTAATAATTGACGACTTGAAGTAATTAAGGTACTGGGTGTCCGTTTTGTGAAAATTACGTGTTTATATGAATAATACGTTTAGTGAAACCTATAACATATTTAAAAATCAAAGTCCAAACACATAGTTTAATTCTTCTATTGGTTGCTTATAAATGGCGAGAAGTGTTGTTTTACACAGAAATAAAATTTTAGAAACTGGCTTTTCCTAATAAGTTGGAAAATGGTACTTATTATGATTTCAGACTTACTTCAAGTCTTCAATTTACAGTGTTTTTTTTTAAAGTTGTGACTTTTCCTTAGTTATTTGTGGTTAAAATAGCAGCAACCTTAAATGAGAAAAATGTATAGTGCAAAACACCCATTCTAAAACGCAAAAGAAAACTTATCAATGATAAACCGGAAAACACATACTCCAACAATGATGAAACCAGACAATGATGAACCTGAGATCGGGCAAACGGACAAAAGTTAGTTTTTGGTTAAACGACACAGGCATGCGTAAGTCACACTCCCTGAGCAAGGTGAAAGTCTACTGCAACCGTCTCATGACTGTGCACTTGTTATTCACTATAGAAACGCTATTGAACTATGAAAATGAAAATAAATATACCACCACATTAACGAAATTAGTCATAATAAATAAAGAAGAGGCGCCAAAAGATCTAATAAAAAGATTTTGGAATAAAAGAAACGAAATCTATGGAATATCCAGAACAAATGCACATGCCTATCAATGAAATTTGCACATTAAAAATGAATTAATTTTATACGAAGATGTTCTGATTTGAATGAAGACCTGAAGAATGTACCGAAAGTATGTCTTATTTGAATCTCTTAATCTGTATTAAAATTAATTTTCGGACTTTTATTTACACTATTACACTGCAAACGTTTGTATCATCTTAGCTGAACTAGTTATAGATACGTTAAAAAAATGTTGCTGTGCGATTAACAATTACTTCACAGTAATTGTTAAGAATGGGCTGTATTATAGCGATTTCCGCTATTGCTTTGGAAATTGAGTTGTCTTTATCTTCCTTGGTTCAAATTGAATTTGTACAGAATTTGCAATTATTGACTTGGGTATCCTTCATCAAATACATAATGTGTCCAAGAACTGAGTTACTGAAACACCTAACATCATTAGTTTTCACAACTCTTACTAACATTTTAGTATATCTGATCTTCATTTCACTTTATCTCGTCTAGCTTTAAATCGAACAAACAACAATTTCTTTTTAAAAAAATCTACACCGTTACACAGATAACGTTGGAAGTTCTTGGAATGTTGCATCATACTCTACGTAATTATATTCTGAAAACTATAGAACTTGAGCTAAATATCCCTTGATTTACGGACGCGCATCAATCAGTTTTAACATCATAGGTGTCATAAGCTAGGTGTTTTGTTTATTTAATTACTATTAATATTTGTATATGCGTTCCTGCAATGTGATTACTACAAATATATATATGCTTTACACGTTTTCTAGAGATACAAACATAGAAGAAACCGTGGCGATGAACGCCTTTAAATGCTTTTAGTTTCAAGACCGTACCAGAGCATCCGCCAGACGTTGAATATGGGAATATCCACATCAACGTCCCTGATTATCAGTGTAAGGTCACATTTAAATATTTGCTTATGGTAATGAATGCAAAATATGCGGTATTGGCCTATACGTTAAGCAAAAACAATTGATAAGGTGGAAAACACATGATAAACATTCTTATTGTAAAATGCACTAAGATATTACTTACTGGTTTCCTAAGCATTACTTAATAACATTTCCGGAATATGCTCCAAGAGGTGAGACAAAAGCCTCAGGAACTATGAGTTAACAACATAGCCAAGAAAGCAACTATTATTTAATTTTCACTGAATTAGCACCCACCAGAAAAATGCGCACTTTATTTTATACAGTAATAAAAATAAATGAAGATATTGATTTATTTTGTGGTATAAACAATTTTCAGAATTAATTAACAAATTCTGAGCTAATTATATTCTGGACTATTTTCAATGTAAGTCTTTTTTTCTTGTTCTCTTTTATTCTTTTGTGCATTGCATGTGAATTTGTGTTTGATAATTAAATTAATCATTTAATTGACCACGTGTCTCTAGCAATACAATGCTGTAATTGCGGATCAACTCGTTGATTTTTCACAAATAAATAGTATTAAGTGACCTTTTTTCTTGGCCAAATATATGATTTGGACATTCTACAATCTACAGTATATTATAATTTTGTAGTGTTACGTTACATTCTATTGTGACACGCAGTGATATCATAACTACGGGAACATTGATTTTTAAAATTTCGCACTTTCAAAATTAACGACAAAATACACTATTCAGCGAAATTGTTCCAAACTCGGATAGGAAAGACAAATCGTACTAAAGAATTGTTTGTGCAGACAATTGCAAATACTCGTAAGTCATGTAACAGATACTTTCCACATACAACAAAATCATTTCTGTTGAAATAGTGGAAAATTCATTATTATTATATATTACTGGGGAACTTGTGATCCGAAAATTGTGAGATTGGCTTTAATTACGTAGCACTACCCCAAAGAAATGGGTTGAGCCCTCAAACCAATGTGTAAACATTGTTGATCTGAATATTTGTCGCAAACCTGGAACAATTGCTTGAAATTTCAACCAATGTTCGCAATTCAACACTGACAATATACAGCAATTCCAGTAAACATTCTGAACGTTTATCTTAAATTTCGACACATCGGTTCACTTTATTCAAGGGTTCAAAGTATCATATGAAAATATCTCTGGTTGAATATTCCTACAAAAAACGGGAAATTTTATAATCGTATTGAATAGAGCATGCACAGTTCCGGCCTTATTAATATATTCGTTATCATCACCATCATATTCAGCCGTTTTCTATCCACTGTGGTATGAAGGCCTCCCCCTTTTCTTTCAACATATCTTGGTCTGCTGCTATCCTCATCCATGTACTCCTGAAAAACGCTTGATTTCATCTACCCATCTTGCATTTGGACGTCGTCTCGGTCGTTTCTTTCCTCTAGCAATCAAATGTAATACATTTGTCGTCCACATTGCATCTGTTCGTCTAATCATGTGACCGGCCCATTTCCACTTCAGCTTCTTGGCAGTCTTGATTATATCCTCTACATTTGTTTGTGCGCGAATTCATTCGTCTTCCTGTCTCTCCTGGTTATTCCTAGCAAGCATCTCTCCATTGCTCTTTGTGTGACTCTCAATCTTTGAGTCGTTTGCGCATTCAGTTTCCAAGTTTCACAGCCGAACATCATCACAGGTAAGACACATTGATTATAGACTTTACGCTTCAGACACATTGGTAGTTTGCTTTTGAAAATAAAGTGTAGTTTTCCAAAAGAACTCCACGCCATTTCACATTTTCTATTTATTTCATCAGTCAACTTGGCATTCGATGTTTTGAGCTGGCCTAGGTAAACATACTCATCAACTATGCCTATTGTCTCTCCGCTAATCTTTATTTCCCTTTTTGCAGCATGTTGATTGTATATGACCTTTGTTTTACTTAAATTCATTTTAAGACCTATTTTCGATCTCTCATTATTCAGTTCTTCCATTCTGGTTTGTAGTTCTTCCGCATTTGAAGTAAACAGGACTATATCATCAGCGAACCGTAGGTGATGAAGATATTTGCCATTAATTTTAATTCCAAATTCATCCCAGTTTAAATTTTGGAACACTATCTACAGGACCACAGAAAACAGTTGTGGGGAAATTGAATCTCCTTCCAACTGTAAATTTATCACTTTCTTGATGTAGTTTAATGACAGATGTGGCAGTCGAATAAATGTTTCGCAGTAGCTTGATGTACATATTTTCGATACCATGATGTTCAAGTGATTTAAGTACTGCTAAAAAGGAGACCGAATCGAAAGCTTTTTCGAAATCTATGAATCCCAAACATAGCGGAAGTTCAAATTCATTAGTCCTTTCCATAACTTCATTCAATGCTTGTATGTGGTCCATTATGCTAAATCCACGACGAAATCCGGCTTGTTCCCTTGCTTGGTTAAAATCCAAGTCCCGTTCAATACGATTCAAAATAACTTCGGTGAAGATTTTGTATAGAACTGACAGTAAACTAATTGGTCTGTAGTTTTCTACGCGTTCTTTGTCCCCTTTCTTGTACAACAAAGTTCTAACAATTATTCCAACTTCTGGGTATTTCTTTCTTAATCAGGCACATTGAAAATTATTTAGCAAGTTCGTCTTTCATTTTTTCACCTCCCCATTTAAACATCTCTGCTCTGAGTCCATCTTCTCCTGGCGACTTTCCGTTCTTCATCCCTCGAATTACTTTATCCACTTCTTCTTTTATTACATCTGGGACATCTACATCATTTTCTTCTGAGTCTTCATTTCTTAGCTCTTCTTCGGAGTAGTACAATTCTCTGTAGAAATTTTCAAATATTTTTATAATTTTTTCCTTATATCGTGTTACGGTCCCGTCTGGTCTCTTAACCGCAATTATTGACTTTTTCCCTATCATGAGCTGTTGTTTGGTTTTCTTCAGGCTCTTGTTCTTCTCGATTGTATTTCTAACAAGATTTTCATAATATCTTCTACATCCTCTCTTATTTTCTTCCTTACGGTTTTATTAAGTTCTATGTATTCAATCCTTTTTATGTAATTTTCGTCTTCTTTCATTTCCCTTCTTTTCTTCATCAAGAGTTTAGTTTCTTCTGAGATTTTGCTCTCTCTCTTCTTTCTGGTGCCTGGTATTTCCTTGGCTGTCTCTCTTATTATCTCAGTCAGTATTTTGTTTCTGCTATTGATGTCTGCTTCATCCTCTAACTCTTCCAAGGCGCTAATTCTGTTGCTTAGGTCTATCGCAAATGCCTCTCTGTTTTTCCCTATATTTTGCAGATCTAAAAGTGGCGGTTTTCCTCTGATAAGTTTCTTTCTCTCAAGTCTAGTATTTAGTTTCAACTTACATCTCACCATCCTATGATCACTCGAGACTTTGAAAATGTTCAGGACAGACATGCCTTTCAGAATTTCCCTGTTATTCGATAGAACGTATTCTATTTCGTTTTTGGTCCCATTTGAGTCTTTCCATAACCACTTCCTCTGGGGCGGTTTCTTGAAAAATGTATTGGAAATGAACAGGATATTCGTTATATATATATATATATAGTGGACAACCATCCGGAAAATAATTAATAATTATAATCTCGTTTAAGACAATGCAAAAGTACTTCAGATATAGAATGGAAAATGTTCCTCTGCTTATAAAGTGCATTGGAAACTACCTTTTGTTCCTGCGAATGTACAAAATGTTTTCAGTAAATGGTTACAACAATAAAATTAAAGAGCAATGCTTTATTTTAATCACATTGTCACCTACGTTTCTGCCGAGCACAAACAATGAATTTACTTCTTATTACGTAACAAACTAACTGATTCATACAAACTCTAACATTCTACTGTAACATTGTAACTGATTTATACAAGCTCATAACTCTATTAGAAACAAAGTATTTTACTGTTACTAGCCGAGAAAAAAATGATACGTTCATCAACAGTTGGCCGGAATTTAACCCATCAATCATTCCTGGTGCGCCAATGTTAAGATAATTGTTCAGTTTACATTGTATGCGATAAACACAACAAGAAGATAAATACTTTAGTTATCTTTTCTACTGATTTTCATATCTGGTTCAGCAGATAAGAAATGCCTATCATAACAATGTTTTAAGTCATCCTATTTAATTATATATCATTAAACTATTAAACTCAAATTATAATGGACAGTAACGCACACTCTTTGGAGAGAAAGTCAAAAGCCATGAACTACATATCTTTACGGAATGTAATTAACTCAATTTCGCCTTCTTCGTACTTAGAACAAAGTCAAAGTAAAGATAGGGAAACGAAACATGATTCCAGATTCTTCTACCGCTTCCTCTCTCTCTCTCTCTCTCTCTCTCTCTCTTGTTCACCTTTCGTCCGCAGGTTTAATTAAATGTCTTGGAATGCCTAGCCACGCACCCAGACAAGTTCACAAGTTCACTGGCGTTAACTTCTGGAAGTTTACGATTTACCATCACCTTGCTAAGGGAATATGAAATGCTACTAACTTTAGTGGAGTTTATGGTGATTATTTTTTAACACAAAATTTACAATTAGTTAAATAAAATGGAAACGAGATGATTGCACATAAAGTAAGCATCTAACTTCTAAACAGAACTCGCATTGATGTTTGCTGCGTAGAATGTATGTAATGAGATAAATTCCTTAGCTTTTAGCTTTCGTTTCACTTTATTTAAGATAAAACAAAATTATCAACAATTATATATCACTTATGCCTGTTGTTATTCATAATATTCATTATACAAGGTCAGGTCGTTTGCTATATTTAGATAAATTCTCATTTTATTAGTTCAGCAGCCATGAAGTCGTCAAAGTTGAACAATCTGATAAGCAAATTAAGAATATACTGATAAAGTACATTCCAAATGAAATAAAAGCTAATAAAATTATGTTATGCAAAAGTATTTTTTTTCTATCCACCAAAATAATGTCAAAATGTCTTTTTTCCGCGAGAAAACTTGCGATTTGTATAAGGAACTCGACAACAGAGAATACTTCGATTTACAGACATATTTTACAGATCCTAAAATAAAACCCAATAAAACCACCATCGTAAAGCCAAGAAGTACATAAGCAAGGAAGAATATTGAAATAGGGCTACCATTAATACAAAGCAATTTTTAAGATAAACAACTAACAGAAGCTGAAACGTTACAGCACATAAGTAAGACGAACATTAAATTAAAGCTTCCATTAAAGCAAAGCAACAGTATGTTGAATAACTGACAGAAGCTGCAGAGCTAAGCCATATTTTGTATATGTTAATGAAGCATAACTGGTAATATCCCAAAAGAATTGAAAATAAACCAGATGTTCGTACAGTCCGAAAGACAACACACTGTAACTAGAAACACTCAAGATCACAAGAATTTTACCCAATCTCTACTAGTAGTCCTAATTTCCTAGGTCTGAAATTTCGAGAAACATTCTCGTAAACCACAAACTCAAGTAACTAAGAAAATACTAACTAATACAATATCATATCTTTACAACATGACCAGATTACAAATATTTGTAATCTTTTCGGAGCAATGGTCAGAGTTAACCCCCACAGTCACCCAACGCATACACTAAAAGAAAATTCTAGTAGTTGAATTGTATCAATATGTTGGATATAAAGTGTTAAAATATGATTTAATGAGGTTTTCGATGTGGTAAATCTGGAATTTGTTTTTCAAATGACACTGCGATCGATTATTGGATATTTCATACTGCTCAGTAAAGATAAACATTCTACGTGAAGTACATAATACTTTGTCGAAAGCGGTGAACAGTATACCAGCTTAAGCATAGAACATCTAGACAATATGCAATATGTAACCTAGAATAATAGTTTACAATGCTACGACTGAGGGCGCCGATTTCTGTGTAACTTTGAGGGGGCCCATTCAGATATATTTTGTTGCCAGATAAGGGTCTGAGAAGGCACGTGCAATACAAATCCAATTCAGATTTTGCCAAATACTGTATATTCATAAAAAAAACATATAGTATACATATAGTCATTATGAAAGCTTCTCCAGACTATTACATAATTTAACTATGTTTATATAACGTTAAAAAAATCACCAAAGTACACTTCTTATGTTCTAACTAATAAGAATAAAGTTTCTGCTGTTACTAGAAAATAAGCTTAGGAAATAACACAAACTCTATGTAGTGGAGTTATTCAGCTTTTCCAAATGTGGTTCACTTTGTGTCCGGCTCACCCTTCCGCCGCGCTACTGCTATATTGGACAAAAATTGTTTTTCTTCTTTTAATTCTCGGTTCTCTATCTCGACAGGCATGGTTCAAGAAGCTTTTGTCTCACCTACAGTGAGAAAAAAAATTGGACAAGTTGAACAAAGAGGGAAAGCAGACTTATCACACGCAAAACGTGGCCCATTTCGAAATCTCTTGCCCTTTTATGATAATTTAGATACGTTAGAATGCTATAGAAATAACTACTACTCGATACACCTGTAAGGTAACAGGCAACGAAAGAGTGACAACTACGTAAATTCATCGCAAAAATGTATTTGGACAACCCCATACTACTCTCGAAATAAATGTTCTAGGAATTCTTTCGTGTACAAAAGAACTCTGCGTGGTGTATTGAAGCAATCCACACCGTGTCATGCTAAAGAAACAGCATGGGGTACAAAGTGAGTTGAACAACATGAAAACTGCTCACTTTAATTTCAAATTACGTGCGGAAGGTAAAAGGAACTGAGATATAGCCAAGCTTGTTGGAAAGCTAAGCTCTAGCGTTGTATACATCATAAAGAAACATAAAACAGAATAATTATTGGGGATTCGTTCTGGTCAACTAAGGAAACTAACTGCCCGGAATGAAACCTACATTCTTCATTCTGTGAACAAAACTCAAAGAATTAGTGATAAAGGTTTGACTACATCACTTGCCCAGGATATGTAAATTAATGTTACAGATATGTAGATGTGAACAATAAATTGGGATTCAGAAGATGTATAGCCAAAAACAAATCACACATATCAGAAGAAAAAAGAAGATATAATTTCGCAACTGCTTATCGAACGAACATGGATGGACTGCTCACTAACCCGCATTAGCTGACAGATGCCAGCACCCCTCCTTTCTTTACACATGATGGTACAAGCAAGGAAACAGCCTCGGGGTCCTCATTGCTCGGAGGACGGAATGCAGCTGGCAACGGATTACAGTCTACAGTCCTGCAGGAAGTAAGAGGGTCAAAATGCCCGGGTTTGGACTGTAGACTGCCAGGACACCGACACGGCAACTCGAACGGGCATATACGTGGCGACCCTCAACTGTCAGTCACTTGCTGGAGAGGACAAACTAGAGGAACTGCAGAATGAACTTAAGAGGATTAAGTGGGATATCATAGGACTATCGGAAGTGTGGAGGAAGAATGAAGAACAGTTGGAACTACCATCAGGGCACACGTTCTACTTCAAAGGAACAGAAACTGGAAAAGCGACAGGCGTTGACTTTATAATTAATAAAGACCTGAAGTCACGTATCACAGAAATTGAAGGAATTCCAGATAGAATCGCACGGGTAGTAAGAAAGATTAACAAGAGATACAGTATGGAAATTATACAAGTGTATGCCCCAACAACCTCGCGCCCAGAAAAGGAAATCGAAGACCTATACGATGAGATACAGAATATTTTGGATAGTAACAAATCGCATTACAAAATTGTAATGGGAGACTTCAATGCGAAAGTAGGAACCAAGCAGAGCAGTGACACGAAAGTGGGAAACTTTGGA